>JAQFZC010004493.1:0-15961 GCA_034695205.1 Dicyrtoma fusca | reverse complement strand
TTTGAATAATACGCGGGTCTCTATTAATGCGCGGGTCTCTAATTGTACGCGGGGGTCCGAGGGGCTGAATGGAATAAAGCGCGGGCGTACTATTAGATCATTTACGGTAGGCGCTAAATATAAATGTGGAATATGTATTTTGCTATTTTCATTTGCGTCACGAATTTTATTTGTAATAGTAATAATTATTACTAAAAATCCGGTTATTCAGTTTCACCAAAATAAAAGTCCACAGCTTCTCCTTAATCTCATTTTGACGGAAGTTCTTACAATGCGCAATGCCTCATCGCCTACGATCTGTTCTGTTAGTAGTCGGTACACACGTAGGTACTGCATACTGTGTCTATTACTTGAGGTAGGTCGTAGGTCATATAATTGTAAGTCTTGTAAGGTTGTAAGTTGTAAGAACATTATTCTATCAGTATGATATCAGTTTGCGCAGTTCACATATATATTACTTTATTATGCTTATTGTTAGTCAAATGAGATTTACATGAAGAGATCTCTTCATTTCTTTATTTTGAATCATAAAAATTTGCATTTGAATAATTTATTACGCGTGGTATTCATGAGGAGGTTGCAGAGCTGACGCTGACGTCCGTCCAAGTCGACGTTGGAATTAAAATGAAGGTTTTGTCTTCTTTTTTTTTTTAAGTTTCCTCATGATTAATTGGTGACATCAAGATCGGCATCCATTGAACTTAATCTGCTTACAAAAAAAAACTACGTACGTCTCTCCTTCTTCTGGCTCCTGCTCTGCCGTCCCGTCACATTCAACATTATTATTACAACGTAAGTTTCTGCCCACTACATATCGTCAATCGTGGGTGAAGAAGCAAGTTGTGTAGATACATACATTCAACATTCAACTAAAAAGTAGAATTACGATTACGATTACGAATACGATTAAGATCTTATAATATACATAAGTAGGTAGATTTAGATGCATACCTACTATAAACGATACCATTGCTATGCCTTCCGGTCCGGTTCTGTGTCTTTCAAGTTAGTTAGTATAGTTTCTTCATGTAAATATTTTGTGATTGCAAGATACAACAACAACCAACAACGAAGTACCAATATCAACTGTATATACCGAGATGAGATAAGTACTTATAACTTTTAAGGATCATTATTTATGATTCATTCAGACAGACTCAAAGCTGGAAGCGCTAACAACGAAATAAATGTGTAATTGTTATGTTATGGCAGATTCATGAGATGTTGTGTAATAATGATCGTAGATATGTATTTATACTAGTCAGTAGTCAGTATTCGAGTATTCAGGCATCAGGTAACTTAGCTTCACAAGTACAAACTACAAACTGCAACAAAGTTTACTGTGTAAGTTGTACCTATGTAGTTTCGTTGATGTTATGTTTTACGTTTTACTGGAAGGAACTGCTTAAGTATTTAGGTTGGATGATAGTTGGATTAGTTAATACTTTGCGGGTTTGCTTTAACTTTGTTTCAGATTCACATTTTTGTGCAATCATGCACGTGCAAGATTTACTTTTGTGATATAGACGATGATGATGACGATATCGCCTTGCAAAGGCCCTTCAAGACTTTAAGGAAGTATTCATGAAAGAAATATACACTCGAAGCAGCCACGGTATTACTATCACTATCATTATCATTTAAAATACGAAATACGAAGATACATAGATAAAACATTCTAGTACAACAGTAATCTCAGCGCATACTATTTTGTAGTTTCTTCATTTAACTTCACACTAACTAGTAAGTTTAATGTTTTGATTCATTTTTCGTTTAAACAGGATTGAAGATTCAAGACCGAAGCAAACCTACCTACTATGCACAAGTACTTGATAAAATAATGACAGCTGTACCAGCATTAAAAACAAAACGTGAGGACCGATGCGCGATGTGAATAAATCTCTGCAATCAAGACTGGAGGCTTAATCTGAATGTTGAATGTTGTATGTTGTTTTTGATCGTTGGTGTTGGTGTTGGTGCTTATATTTGCTGTCATTTCATAATGAAAGCGAAATGAAATGGTTCGAAGCAAGTTGTAAGTTGGACTTTAGCTGACTGTGTTACTCTCTTCGTGTACCTGTCATTACAATATTGAGAGTCCACGCATATATTTCGAAGTTTTGAACGTCGTAAAAACAAGTGTAGATAGTGCAATTTTTACTTTGCCCGAAAGCCGAAACCAACCACTATACTAACACCAACACCAGTACCAAGAACCAAGACGAACTTCACAATAGAATTCAGAATAAAGTAAATAATGTTGATACGTTTATACCTACTTCATCATACTATATAATTTGAAGATAAAATGGACCAAAACTTTCAAATTCTGAACCAAAGCACGTAATACCCATTTCACTTCAGTTTCAGATCTATTCAGATTTTTGAGCTTTATTGTATTCCATTTATTTTGTTGAAACTGAAAGATTAACTCAAGATGTAAGTATTTAAGAGAGTAAGTAATTATTACATTTACATGAGAGCTTTGTAGTTTGGAGTCGACCGAAAGGAGATCATGAAATTCAGTTCACAAGAGTCAAAAGTGAGAAGTGTCTTTGTCATTGGCATTGTTTTTGCGGTTGTCTCGGTTTTATGTTCAAGACGAGATGAAATGAAATGAGAGAATTATGGAGAGATCAGAGGCGTAATGCCTTTTTGTAGTTTTCCTTCAAAATGTTCAAAATGACGAAGGAGTCGTTGAGCATTTGTTTGGCTTACTAGTTAGACTTGACTATGTAATATATGTAAATGCTAAATGCCATTCTTTCATCTCTTAATTACAGGGGAGGCTCAGCACGTTTAACAGTTTTGGGGTTTTATTTTTATTACACACATATACTCATACAAGTTTGAAATTTCGGCGCAGATGCATAGTGAAGTTATACAGATGATAGTTTGGAGCATTTTTGGACGGAAAAGTGAGACCTCGGGCATTGCTTCCAGTCATGAAAATAACATTTTGTACAAGGGACGGAGGATTTTAGTATTTCGAATAAAAAAAAGATGGATGAATGGCACTGGCACAGGTAACATAGCTTGCTTCATTGGCCCTTTTTAAATCTTATATGTACTTGCATCGGTATTTGTGACAGTACAGAGCAAAATAACACGCGTCTAGCAATATAAATGTATTGACACCATTCATTTGCTGTTTGTCACTCTGTAGTAACAAAGAGATCACATTAGGTGTGTGTGTTAATAAAAATAAAATGATGTGATTCATTTTCGTCCTGTATTTTGGAATGTACAGAATAGCGTTGATAAAAAAAACTAAATTGTAATATTTACAATAAATTGTTATTATGACATGATGCATTGTATGACACATCGTCGGTGACGAAGCATTGTGGCGTAAATCCAGTCCCTGTTTAAAAGTATTGTAAAGCAAATCCAGCTTACTCTTAAAGTAATTTTGACACAAGTCCCAATAATCAACGTTTTTAAATGTGTTCATGAAGAGAGCAAATACATACCACTTTTATGCATTTTTGAAAAGTGAAAATATCCGTTTTACATATCTTTGAAAAGTGGAAATAGTAGCTGTTTTACACATTACGTTAAAAATTAAAAATAGCTGCTTCATACATTTTTGAAAAGTCCAAATTGCTGTTTTACTCATTTTTTAAAAGTGAAAATAGCTGTTTTAGGCATTTTGTAAAAGTAAACAGCTGTTTTTCACATTTTGGAAAAGTACAAATAGCAATTTTAGTATTTTTAAAAATAGGAAATAATAGTTTTACACGTTTTCTAAAATTACTAAAAGCAGTTTATTATTTTATTTAAAAATATGATTTTCATTATTTTAAGGTGTTAAACTTGCACAACATTTTTTAGAAGCACAAAGGTAAAAAGGCGATTGTTGGGATTTCTATCAAAATGAGTTTAAGGTACTGGCGTCAATGCTTCTTCACCCACGATATGTGCATATTATTTAACACGCCAGCATAAAAGTGTACCACTGTTTAAAGTATAGACGGACTACAATAATACGTAGCGAGTCGTTCGCATTCTTCATTCACAGAACTTTACAACACAATTTCTCGGAACTGCACAATTGACAATGAAATGGAAGTTCTAACACCTAAATTTTACTTTCGTTTAAGAATGCAAAGCTTAGTGCTTTTAAAATTCATGACTGCCAAGACAAGACTAATAACTGGTACAAAATCTGGTTGGCCAACGCAACCACTTTAAAAAAACATCACTGTTTTCAATCCCTATATGTATTATTGAATTGAGATTTGGTTCTAAATTGTTAGAAAACGATACGAATTATTACGGATGATGGCAGATCGCTACACAGCTATAGCGTTTAGATTTCTTTTGTTGTGCTGGGATACAAGATGAATGAAATTAAAAACGGAGGAGTTGCAAAGCCGCACAACTGCTTGTTTTTATAAATAAGTTTCAACTTGTTAATCTGGCAGTAAACTGCACTACCCAGTGCAGATACAATAATGTGTAAATGATGGACCTGCCGGCCTTTATAACTAACTACAGTAATGAAGAGGTCAAATTTTTATGAGATATGAGAACTGTAAATCGGTTAGTTATGTAGTAGACACTATACACAAGATCGCAGATGATAGGTTTTCTTTTTTAAAGAGGCACACATAACGTCAAATAATAGTCACAAAACAAAATAATTATTATTATTACTGTTTTATGATTGATTTTTTGTCTTTATTCTTCCAACTGAACTCTACTGGACTGACTGACGAGTGAGCTGTTATGCACAAACGTTATAACATAGTGTAATAATAATAAGGTATACCTATTATGGCTTTGCGTATCGTCGGTGAAGAAGCATTCTAATGCAAGTCCACTGTTCCCTTAATATCATTTTGGCCTAACTCCCAACCATCAAATTTTTATCAGAATCTGTTTATAAAATGTATAAATACTAGTTTTACTATTTTTGAAATCTATAAATAGAGGCTTTACTATTTTAAAAAAGGTGTATAATAGCAGTTTTACCATATAAAAAAAGCGTATACAGGCTTCAATGCTGTTTTTGAAAAAGTGAAAACAGGCTTCAATGCTGTTTTTGAAAAAGTGGAAACAGGCTTCAATGCTGTTTTTGAAAAGTTGTAAACAGGCTTTAATACTGTTTTTAAAAAAGTGTTAAATGGGGTTTTACAACTGTCGTTAGCATTTAAATAAAAAATTCATTGTTCAGACCTACGTCAAAATGACATTACGGGGACGCTGGACTTGCGTTAGAATGTTTTTAAGTTGGGGCTGAACTTGCAACAAAAATGGTTCTTCACCCAAGGTACGTACTTGCTTGTAAACATAAGGTGAAATATATAGGTAGGTACATAGGTATGTATTTTTGTTGAAATTTTCAAATCAGTGACTTTGAATTGGAGCACAATGCATGTGCATGTACAGTATTTAAGTGTCCGCACCAAGTAAATTGTATTTTACATGGAATTGCTAGTAAAAACCCGTTTTCCACGAATAAGACTTCATCGCAAATCACATCTTTATGCACCTACTTAATTACAGTATTAACAAATTCTCGATTTTTCACGAGTGCAGTACTACACTACTTACCTATGTTGGTAGATAAGTGCCGTGACTTTTCAAGTCTGTGTGGAAGTGAAAAAGTGTAAAAAGAATGCAGTATTGCCGACTGTGACGCACCAGGTAAAAGTACCGGCCGACCTCCTTGAAGATGTGATAATTGTTATGATTACCACTGCAATAAAAATTGAGATAAAGGCTCAAGTGTCTTTTTTTGATGGAGTGTCCATTTCCAATCCTAAGAAAAAACGTAACGAAAAGAGTAAATACAATTACAATTTACTTCTCATCAAAGTCAATATAATTTTCCAAAAAGTTGCTAAACATGTGTATTTCCCATCCATTTATGTAAGCAAATACAATTGCCAATGCAATGTATGTAAGTATACTAGCGATAACTACGAACAGCAATTTGTTTTAAATGCAATTGTCGAAGGCAGATTATTGACTGGGTAGAATGCGAACCGTGCTATATCATGCAGTATTTCTAGGGTTACGCACAGAAACTTTCGGACCCACTAAAAACAAGTAGAACTCACTGAATTTTTGAAATATATATATTTGAAGTGTTGGAAGGCTAAAGTGAAATCACTGAATAAAGTTACACCACTGTGCATATACAGTACCACAGTGCATAATTAAGTACCGTAAATCCTCTTTTACTACGCGGGTCTCTAACTGTACGCGGGGGTCCGAGTGCCTGAATGGAATAATGCGCGGATCTCCAATAATACGCGGGTCTTTAACAGTACGCGGGTCACCGGAAGTATTTTCAGTGTTTAAGTACAGAAATGAGTGTAAACCTAACTTTTTAGCCACCAAATAGCTTGAATTAAATGACACATACTTTTAAGTCGCTTAAAAGTGCCAAAATTCTTGTTTTTACCCCGTTTATTTCAACTAAATTCAGAGTAGTAACGCGGTTAGTTTGAATAATAGGCGGATGTCTATTAATACGCAGGTCTCTAATTGTACGCTGGGGTCTGAGGGGATGAATGAAATAGTACGCGGGCGTTCTATTAGAGGATTTACGGTACCTACATATTTAGTAATTAAAGATGAAGTGTCAAAAAACTTTATTTCCAACTCTCACAAACTTTTATGATCTATGATGACACCCGTCTCCGAGAATTACTTCACGCTCTAATGTGTGTACCTGTATGCGCTGTATACATAGTTTGTTCGCTGGTGATAGTAATTAGTATTCGTATCTGGTTTTTCCAGTGATGAGCGAATCGGCAATAAATTCTTTGAAGATGAGTTTAGCACCTCAAAGCTTTTAGAGGAAGAAGAAATCTAGTTCAAGAGTTCACACTAACTTGAACTCAATGCCCTGGTATTGTGTTTTCCAAAATTCTTACTCTGAAAATATGTACCTACCTACACTAAATGCCTATATATCTCTATTATCTTAGGTACATATCGTGGGTGAAGAAGCATTGTTTCGAAGTTTGAAGCGCTGTATCAGTAACAGGTACTCCCTATGTAGCCAAGAACAGATAATTAAATGATTTTGTAACTGATCTTTAAAACTGTCGATGACCAAATACGAATATTTATTTTCCGTTTCGCAAATCCAATAATAATAATTCATAATTCCTCATGCCTATCTGTAGTCAACATAAGTAGGAGCGCAATGCAACAGGCACTCGCTCACTGGCCAGTAGTAGTGGTATTAATCAGTAATCACCATAATTATTACGTTCAACGTTCGACTTGGAAATGGGATAATTATACGGTGGATCAAAGATCTACACATAATTCCATTCCATTTCGTAGCCGGAGCCGGAACCAACTATTAACTCCACTCACAGTCACAGTAATTTTCTCGCTACTCAGTCAGTCAGTCAGTCAGTCAGTCACTAAGTGGTGAGGATTCAGCTGAAACTTTTCTTTTCGTTGAACAAAGTAAATCATAAAAATGATATTTTTTGCCCACACTATCCCTAAACCACGACAGAGACAATTAACCTACCTACCTGTCCACTCCACTATCACCTGTTAACCGAACCAAAATCCTTTAAATTGAATGTAACACGTGTGTGTATTGCATCCATCTGTCGAAATCGAAATCGAAGTCGAAATCGTTTCTACCGGGGTATGTAAACGTGTAAGATGATGATGATTCATAATTTTTTTGATTACCTCAAAAGTCGAAGCAGTTTCTGAAGATTTCAACGACGAGTCTTTGACGAACTGCCAAACCAACGCAATGCAATGGCAATTCAAGAGATTCCCAAACAACTTAAATGATTCAAAAAAAATAGACCACATGACCATAGGACCACACAAAATGACAATAAATGTACCTAATCTAAATTACCACAAGCAATACTATAAAATAAAAAATAGATGATGAAATAATGTATAGAAGTATAATAAAATTGACTCAGTTGAAAATGTCTAGATAGTAGTTGATAGGTAATCGATATCGGTAGGAAGTGCCATTGGAAATGGAAATGAAAATGTATAATCTTAATATCTACTTATTTGTATGTCAAATTTCAGATTTCACTGACTTCAGGATAGATAAATGGCACTATCCCAAAATCCCAATTGCAATGCAGATACATCAGTTTTTATGTCCCAAATCTTGCTATGATTTAAAGCTACTGAGGTTGTGAGATGGTTGGGAAAGATTATCAGGAGTGACTGAGTCAGAATCTGAGAATTGAGTTTGAAAATTATGTGGCGTGTTAAAACCACAAAACCGTGGCCACATTAGTTAGCATCCGCAATCCGTAATGCAGCACCAAAAACACCAAAACCAAACATTCAAACCTGCCGTGTAGGCTCTCCAACAAGTAATCACATCAAGTTTTGCTGTTGACTCTGTCAAATGAAATAAAAAAAACAAAAGGACCAATTATCTCAACAATAATACTGTCTACTGTCTGGTAATTCTCCTATTATTGCATGGCTTGTCTACGAAATGTCTAGCAAAGGAGCAAACCAAACCAATTTTAAATATGTACCGATGCGATGCAAGAACGTAAACTGTAAACTACTGATACTGATACCACAAAAACAAAAAAGCAAAAGCTACCTACATTTTTTAAATTCGGACAACTTTAGCTTCACTCACAACACAACGATCAACGATCAACGATGCGAATGAGAAACTAAGAGTAAGGAGAAGATTGAGAAGAAATCTCTCGGCATTTGAATGATTCGATGATGGGATAGCTTCACATTTATAATTCACTCACAACCAACAATAATAATTATTATTAAATTACCTTTCATTGGGATTTTCACAATTCACAATTCTCATAACACACGGTATTTTTTCAAGCAAAACAGAATCAAAACATGAACATTCTGACTTCTGTTCTGACGTTGCGTTGTTGGTGGTTGGCCGTTAATTGGTTCCGTTGAACTTTGAAGATAATCCTTGAAGTACCACCAGTCGACAGACACTAGTAACCTACATAATATTGTGCATACATAATTTGATGAACTTAATTTGATGAGAGAGTACATAAATAACGCACTTTTGGTCTTTTTATACAAATAAATGTTTCCTTTTTACACAAACCTATTTAGTTGTTAGTTTCTACCATCAGTATTATTATAGTTGATCTTTCTTCTAGTTTGATGAGCACTTTCCTCACGTCAGGTCTTTCATCTTTGTCTCCGGTTCTTGATTTTGCTATGAAATAAAATACAAATAAATAAATAATATTATTATCAAAGTCATATGAAGAAGGGGTCAACGTTCGTTCTTCGTTTACTGACTGGGCTGAAGATTACATGTCTGGATTGCTGTTAAAAGTTAAAACCAAAAGCCATGAAAATGAAACCATACAACATACCAAAAAGAAACTATATTTAACAGTGAAACGTATTTCGTACATATTTAACGTACATAGTACATATAACTGACTGATGTTGATGGCCCTTATTACTTATTAAATTATTAACTTACCTGTAAGTATGTAGGTATCCACATTATCTCGAAGCTTATGTACAGCCTCGTGAAAAATTCAAGATTCTCTGATCCTCAAATTTCACATCACATAATCATCATCATAACAATAGAATATGTGTTTGTGTACTATTTTTATCATAATCATAATTAAACCGTCTTGATTCTTGTCTTGATGCTCATCGTCGCATCACAGTCATCAGTTCATCAGTACTTGACGTTCAACGTTCATGAGGGCAGTAGTGATAGTGTGATAGTGAAAACCTGAAAGATGCAGAACAAAAACAAAATTGCTGACCAGACAAAAATGATAATGATGAAAAGGAAATCAGAAAACAAAAGTTGTAAAGGTTAACGCTCTTTTCAATGCTAAACAATTCAATTTAATGTTAGATAAGTCTTAGTATTATTACTCTGTAAATGAGCAATCTTCTTTTTATCCTTTAACTCTTAACAACGTACGAAAATAACGCTATTACTTTGATGATATTTTAACGTTGAATGTACCTCCAGTCAAATTCACACAAATTTGCAATTACAAAAGTTACTATATTCAATGCCTACTGGGACTGTTGACTGTATGAAGAATCTGTAATCTGCTCACAATTACTGACTGCTACTTTTTAAAAAGCAGCAAAACAAGAAATTAACACTTTCAAAAGGGTCCAAAACTAGAAATTAACACTTTTAAAAACATTTAAAACAAGAAAGTAACAATTTCAAAAAAGTCCAAACTACAAATTAGCACTTTTAAAAACATTCAAAACAAGAACGTAACACTTTCAAAAAGGTCCAAACTAGAAATTAACATTTTAAGAACATTCTCAAAACTACCTAGTAACAGTAACTACCTACTTAACATTTTTAAAAAGGTCAAAAACAAAAAATTACCAATTTCAAAAAGATGTAAAACTGCAATTATTGCCGTTTCTAAAAAGTTAAAATCATAGAAGCTATTTTTTAAAACCAATCTTCAAAAGACTATTTTTAAATAAAAGTGCTTTTTTAAATTAATATTTTTCAAAACTAGCACATTTCGAAAAACTATTTAGGAAAAATTATATCATTGTAGTTTACAGTGCTTGGCTAAAGTGAATAATTCATTAATTCTTCGACAAAAAAACTGACCGAACAAAGAAAGATTCGCATCGTCATTCATTCATTCATTCTCGTTTCGTTTCATTTCATCATCAGTCTTTTTCAAAAACCTACCAAAAGATGGAGCAGAAGTTACAGTAGACGAAAAAGTGAGAGATTCATTCAATTCTTGTAAAAAGTACCTGCCTAGGTAAGTAATTGATGTAATTTCACTTTTCCCTTATTGCAGGATCACGAAATACCAGAACCAGCTCTGTAGAAATGCTACATAAGTACCAGCTTCTTCTACAATTAAACTGAAGATAAAGAAATAAAGATATAATTAATAATTATATTATCTAGTCGGTAGTGCTATGTATTATCTCCCAATCAGGGGAATGACACCATCCTACCACCCTCATCAGCATCACCATCATCACTCCACCATAACCGCTCTCATTCTGGTCTTAATCTTAAATGTAAGGATTCAATTTTGAAACGGAAAGTTTCCTGACTTTTCTGTGTCTGTCTTCTGAAACGTATAAATTGCTCATTGCATTCCTCTACACTTACAAAACACAAAATTGTAAGTATACCTCCTGTACTCTATAGTATACTAGATTAAATGCGTTGGACTTTGGCTATGCTATATGGCTTTTGAACTCACCAACTTCTTCAACTGTAATCTGTAATCATAATTAAGCCAAAAAAACATATAGCAAAGATGAAAACTGTAGACTGTATCAAAGATGGAGAGTAAAAAAAAAGATCAAAACTGTAAAAAAAGCAGAAAATCCAATCCACGGATTATTAAGTAAGTTTATTAGATGTAATCAGAGCGAACTTGGCCATTTGCCGATGCCGACTGCCGACGCAGCAACTATTGTTTGTTACAATTGAATACTCTGTGATTGTTACAATTATTATTATCATTTCTACAAGAGATATGTAAGTACGGCAGAACTGCAGTTAGAGCTTCAATCACGAGATCTTTCCTATGTATGTTGTATGTACCCTTATTTGTAATTATAATGCTTAACAGTAAGCCGGCACTAAATACCATAGCAACAACAGTATCTACCATTAATTATCATTGAGCTTATCATTACGAATTGCTTCCTCAAAATTTGGTGGGCTTTCAAGTGTGACTTCATGGAAATGACAATGACACTTTTTTAAAGTACTGAAATGTCATAATAATATTTTATTGTTTGAAAGTGAAATTTTATGTTTTGCTTCTTTTTGAAAGAGCAATTTTAGGTTTTTTGCTTCTTTTTGAAAACGGAATTTGGGGTGTTGCTTCTTTTTGAGTGCGTGTTTTAGGTTTTGCTTCTTTCTGAAAGTGGAATTTTAGGTTTTTTACTTCTTTTTGAAAACGGAATTTGGGGTGTTGCTTCTTTTTGAATGCGTGTTTTAGGTTTTGCTTCTTTCTGAAAGTGGAATTTTAGGTTTTTTGCTTCTTTTTGAAAACGGAATTTGGGGGTTTGCTTCTTTTTGAAAGTGCGTGTTTTAGGTTTTTTGCTTTTTTTTTTGAAAACGGAATTTGGGGTTTTGCATCTTTTTGAAAGTGCTTGTTTTAGGTTTTGCTTCTTTTTGAAAGTGAGTGTTTTAGGTTTTTTGCTTCTGTTTGGAAACAGAATTTGGGGTTTTGTTCTTTTTGAAACTTGAATTTTAGATTTTGCTTCCTTTTTGAAAGTGGAATTTTAGGTTTTGCTTCGTTTTGAAAGTGGACACTTTACGTTTTTGCGCTTTAGAAAACGTATGACATTTTTCCTCGGTCAAAACATAAAAATTAAAAAATGGCTTAACAACGCAACGTTCATCTTTCCTCCTAAAAGTTAGCCAGATTTAATTTGCTATTCTTTTACACATTGAAATGATCGACTTACTGTCTTACTGACTGACTGATTGACTGACTCTGCTCTGCACTTCTGTGCTCTCGTCTTTTTCGTTTGACTGAGATTATTGCAACTTTACAATTATTATTACAGTGTGGCTGGTTATGGTTGGCTGATGTAATAATAATTTTGATTTGGCTGACGAAAGAAAGGAAAAGTTAAAAAATGTATGTAGGATGGTCAAATCCAGAACCATTAAACAACTCTTCTTAACATTTTATGAGCTGCATGAGTGCAGTGATATCAAGACTGAAGCTGCTGCCTGGGCACGCTCCCCTCCTTAACTACTATGAAATGATTTTAATTATATATCTGCTTGTAATATGTATATATATATTTAGGTACATCATGTATAAAAATAAAAAGATGTGGGTACAATAGAGCAATTAGAAGCCAGAGCCAGACCAGATGTTTTGTTATTTATCTGCCTTATGCTAGTACTTACGAGTCGCGAGTATACTCATATAGCATCACGTCTCGCATCAAACTTTACTTCACTTCCACAATCGCTTTAATTCTAAACAAGAGCAAAAAGCCAGCAGCAAAGGGTATGAACCAAACCAACTGAATTTCATACGGAAACTCTGATCTGATCATAAAAGGTGCCGTAAATAATTACGAGCGCATAACGTCCTTTAAATAACACACATTCCAACAAAACATTATTACTTGTACCGTCTTAATTCTTAGCCTGGCTCAGGCGTCAGTCAACGAGTCAGCACGAGGATAATAACACAACCAGCAGATTCTACAGTGCAAATACATAGTATGATCACAATCACGTATCGTGGGTGAAGAAGCATTGTGGCGTGTATGTAAGACAGTGCACTGCACAGTGACGCAAATGTGAATCCAGTCATTTTGACGGAAGTCCCAACAATCAACTTGGTAGCTGGGTTTACAAAGAGTGTAAGTGTATGTTAAGCTACCACTATTAGATAATTTTACAAACAGCATTACTAGCAGCTTTACTAGTTTTGAAACGTTAAACAGATATTTACACTTTTTTAAAACACATCTAGGTGAAAATTTTATTGTTTTTAATAGTGCAAATAGTAGTTTTACTGTTTCTGAAAAGGACAAATAGCAGTTTTACTATTTTTGAAAAGTGCAAATAGCAGTTTTACTGTTTCTGAAAAGGACAAATAGCAGTTTTACTATTTTTGAAAAGTGCAAATAGCAGTTTTACTGTTTTTGAAAAGGACAAATAGCAGTTTTACTGTTTTTCAAAGAGCACAAATAGCAGTTTTAATGTTTTTTAAAAGTACAAATACCTACCAGTTGTACAGTTTTTGAAAAGTGCAAATAGTAGTTTTACTCTTTCTGAAAGGTACAAATACAAATACCAGTTTTACTATTTCTAAAAAGAACAAATTGCAGTTTTACTGTTTTTAAAAGGTACAAATAGCAGTTTAACTGTTTCTAAAAAGTACAAATTAGCAGTTTTACTGTTTCTAAAAAGTACAACTAGCAGATATACTGTTTCTGAAAGGTACAAATTGCAGTTTTACTGGTTCTGAAAAATACAAATAGCCGTTTTACTGTTTCTGAAGACTACAAATAGAATTTTAACTATGTTTCTGAAAAGTACAGATACCAGTTTTACTGCTTTAAAAAAGTGCAAAAGGGATATTTACACTTTTTGCAAGCATATCTAGGTAAAAATGTGATTGCTTCTTCACCGACGGTGTGCCTTCTGTGCATGTACAGAAAATAACATGTAATTACAGTAATAATTATTACTGCTTATAACTCTATACATGAGTTGAATTGTGGACTATTATGGTATTTTTTCGCAGTTTGGAGATCATTGTGTCTGACCAAAATGTGTGCCGTTTTTGGTTCTAATTGAGCAGTGAATTTAGCTCCTTGTAACGTCATGTCAGCGTCCTTTAATCAGATGTACCTACTAAAAACTAAAACTACTAGCTACAGCTACTATACATATAAAAGCATCTATAAACTAGCCTAGGTATATAGTCTATAGCTTCTAGCTAGCTGCCTGTACTGTCAAAAGCCTAATAATTGTAATAATTGCATTTATACGTACATTAGTCTTTTGTTTCGACGATACTACGATTACGTATGGGATGCCGTTGTAGTAATTCTGTTGCTTTATCGCCCAGCACTCTTGTTATTGTTGTTCCCGTTCGTAGACACGGCTTGTCTGTCATAGTTTATCAGAATGACACGGACATTTGCCCGCCGCAACCTCAAGTCATACTCATATAAGTGTCACTAATTACCCAAGAAAACTCTTGAGAAGAAAACAAAAACAAAAACAACAATAATAATCATTTAATAATTTCACTTTTCTTCCGCTCTTGCTGCTCCTTCACTTCTTCATCTTCTCTTTGAATCATTCCTCAAGTGAGCATCTCCAACGTTCCGAGACCAAGGAATGTGAAGCTACAGTCACAGAAGCAAAAAAGGTCTCTGTTTCTTTGCGTTTTTTGTATACAAACAAATGATTCATAGAAGTAATTCACCTACATACTGATAATTGGCAGTATGCCCATCCTGATTTAACCTTTTCGACACGGGAATCAATCTATAGTTTTAATTATATCTTTTTGATATTTTGATCATGGTAATTTATTGCTTTGAACCTTTTTGAAAAGGCAATTCCTTTGTTCCAAAGTCCTTGTTTTGGACGTTTCTGCCAGTGCGAATCCATCGTATTGACCGTTTTGGAAATAGTAATTTTTGGTTTTGGCCTTTTTCAAATGGTTAGTTACTAGTTTTGACTGTTTTTGAAAATGTTGATTTCTAGTATTGAGCTTTTTCAAAGTGTTAATTTGTTGTTTTGAATGCTTTTGAAAACGTTAGTTTGTTGTTTTGAGCTTTTTCAAAGTGTTAATTTGTTGTTTTGAATGCTTTTGAAAACGTTAGTTTGTTGTTTTGAGCTTTTTGAAAGTGTTAATTTATTGTTTTGAATGTTTTTAAAAACGTTAGTTTCAGGTTTTGACCTTTTTAAAAGTGTTAGTTTCTAGTTTTGACCTTTTTAAAGGTGTTAATTTCTTGTTTCGAGTGCTTTTGAAAACGTTAGTTTCTGGTTTTTACCTTTTTGAAAATGGCAATTTCTTGTTTCGAATGTTTTTGAAAACGTTAGTTTCAGGTTTTGACTTTTTTGAACGTGTTAATTTCTTGTTTCGAATGCTTTTGAAAACGTTAGTTTCTGGTTTTCACCTTTTTGAAAATGGCAATTTCTTGTTGCGAATGGTTTTTAAAACGTTAGTCTCTAGTTTTGACCCTTTTGAAAGGGTTAATTTCATTAATTTGTATCATAAACACTTTTGTAAAGCCTACATAATTCTTTCCATTTCCATGGTTTCCCAGTTCCGAATAGGTTAATAATTTGCACCGATGCAAATAGCATAGGCGCTAATTTTTAAAAATGCTCCATCTTTCCAGTAAAGAACAAGAACTGTTTTACTTCCAAAAAAGGTTACGTACCGTAAATCCTCTTTTACTACGCGGGTCTCCATTAATACGCGGGTCTCTAATTGTACGCGGGGGTCCGAGGGCC
>JAQFZC010004492.1:0-15962 GCA_034695205.1 Dicyrtoma fusca | reverse complement strand
ATCTGTTGCTGCCTCTTTTTAGATTTTGAATGTATTTCGCTATCACAAGGTAGCCCTTATTTATTGAATCTTTGTCTTTTCCGATTTCTTCTCTATTTATTGACTTCCGTTTAACTATGTTGTTCATTTTTCTTTGTTGTTGTATCAATACTTTGTGTTTCATTTTGTGGGGCATTATGTGCTGCTAACGGTACAGTTAAAATGACAATGGTATTTTGAATGGTTGAAATTTAAATAAATAATTCGAATCTTCAGCATCACAAAAATACAAATATTCGTTTGCATTTAATCTCTTTATTCATTTCAGATGTACATATTTTCTTTTAATTATTGAATGGAATTATCCGTTTAATTTACATTCGGTTTGATAACAAGTTCATAGTGCGTGACAAAGCTGAATTTATATCATAGGCTGCATCTCTTCTAATCGATTGAATTATAGGAAGTAAAGTTCCAGTGCGGTCCTCCCGTTCAATGATAGCTTCCATGTTAGCTTCTGCATTAGATAGCGTACTTACTACCCTAGCTAAGGCGTAGTTCACTATAGGAGCAATTTGGTTGATAGAAATCCCCGGCTTGATCCCTTCTATTGCATGGACAATGGAATAGAAAGTGTCCATTTCTGCCTTCCGGGCGATTGACACAATTCGATTCATGCCATCAGAGTTAAAGCCGTTGCTGGATAGTACATCGTAGATCCTTTGGAAGGCAAAGTAGCCAGCTTGCGTGACGGAGCCCAGGCCCTTTCTTAGCCCGTCGAAGAGTGGACCCTGGCCTTGATCACCAGCAGAGTTTAAACTGAATTCTTGTAATTTGTACAGAATCTCCTCTAAATTAGCATTGAGTCCATCTGGAATAAAAACAGATATTAAATTTTATTATTCACAACTATTGGAAACTACACAAAATTCAATTGTGCTTCAAACCGGTCAAAACTAGAAATTAACACTTTCGAAAATGTCAAAACAAGAAACTGACATTTTTGAAAAGGTGTAAAACTAGAATTCAACATTTTCAAAAAGGTCAAAACTAGAAATCAACATTTTCAAAAAAATAAAAACTAGACATCAACATTTTCAAAAAGGTCAAAACTGTAAATTAACATTTTCAAAAAGGTCAAAACTAGAAATCAACATTTTCAAAAAGGTCAAAACTGTAAATTAACATTTTCAAAAAGGTCAAAACTAGAAATCAACATTTTCAAAAAGGTCAAAACTGTAAATTAACATTTTCAAAAATTCAAAACTAGAATTCAACACTTTCAAAAAGTCAAAGTTAGAATACACACACTGCTGATTCAATCAGTGCAGTGTGTACATACATACCTACTTAACTTTTCTTACCGAGTGGCTGAAGTACTTCTTTTCCAAACTTTTCTGGTAAAGCCGATGTTGCGACCTTAGAAATTACTGCCAGTGCAGTAAGGATTTTCAAAAATATTTTCATCTGAAAATTGTTTGTGGAAATTTTGTTCTTGCAAAAAATGATGTTAGGTGGAACTTCACAGGAGGAACGGAAACGAACGACTGACGAAAATTAATGGGTTTTTTACGATGAGATAATGCTATTAGTGTTACTGTTACTAGAATAAGAATGAATCTCCTGTTTTATGCCCCACATACCTATATCACGGGTTTTTCCGTTTGATAGCATTAAGTTAAATGGTTTTTGATTTTTGAGTACCAATTGTAAATCATTTTTATTTTTTGTTTTTTTAGTGGTGCTCGTACTCGTGATGCTAACTTCATAGCCTTGATGATGATGAATCACGTATTTCATTAGGTTCAAAGTTCTGACTAGTGAGCTATTAAGATGCAAGTAAATCACCAAAAGAAACAGTTGACAGTAGTATTTATCTATTTTCGTTTATCAAGTTACGGTACGAAACGATCTCAAATATTTACCTACAACATTTGGCAACTTTTGCAACATTAATAGTAATTAGAATTCTACATGACTGACAATTTTACGTTTTATGTTTCAATAATTTGTAAGTCTTCAAGTAAAGAGTAGGTAGTAGTATTAGGTAGTATAGTCATGACGATTGATTAGCTAATGATGGCGTGGCAAGAACTTCTCCAAAAATTCCATCGTGGGCTGTAAAGCCAGATCCATATCATACAACGTATCAACAGTAATCAGCTGAACTAAAGGGAGTAATCTTCCAGTGGGATCGTTCCTTTCAACTAAAACTTCCATCTCGGCCTCGTAAGAGTGAAATATATTATTTATTACAGTCTCCAATGCAGTTTTAACGACAACTGCTAGTTCCTCCATGGGAAGTTCAGGGGTAATTACCGATAATGCTTCAACCATATGACTTGCAATTTCAAAGTCTGCAGTCAATGCGAGTTCGTCAATTTGGCTCAAGGCTGTAGGATCAAATTCTTCGACGGAAAGCAGATTGGAAATTCTTCGAAATCCATACAAATAACCCTCGGTGAATAGTAAATAGCCGTCAGCAAATATAAAGTAAAAGTCAAACTGGTCGTCCTTTGGAGATACACCATAATTAGCAGCAAGATTGCGAAGAAGTTCCACTACTTGAGTGCTTTTTTGATCTTCTGAAATGTAAAACATACATAATAAAAAAGAACAAGAAATGAAACATAACAATTGAACTACCTACCTATTTCTTGCCATCATCGTCGTTTACGTCATGTATTATATTATGTATAAGTGCATGAATCAGTTTTTGAGAAATAGTTGTTAGTGCTATTTCACTTCCTAAGCTATGATACGTATGTAATCTAATTAGTTGCAAAAATCATTAAAATAATTTAAGGCTTACCATGAGATTGAAGTTTAGTTTGATTTCGCACTATTTCCGGCAATGCCAATGCTGTTGTGGTACAAGTTAGTGCCAATACAGCAATAATAGTAGAAAATAATTTCATTTTTATTCAAAATTGTGCTTCCACTAACAACATAAACAATCAATTTAGTTTTTAAAAAAATCAATTTCAGCAAAGAAGTGGGTT
Organism: Dicyrtoma fusca; assembly: GCA_034695205.1. Taxonomy (NCBI): domain Eukaryota; kingdom Metazoa; phylum Arthropoda; class Collembola; order Symphypleona; family Dicyrtomidae; genus Dicyrtoma; species Dicyrtoma fusca. Next base: position 12,981 of record JAQFZC010004492.1, on the reverse strand, counting down.
GACACGTTGGCAGTCAATGCAGAGTTTATTAATACAAAGTCTAGTACTTACTAGTTGAAGATAAACTGAACGTTGAGCTTGCATGGTAAACGGCTGACCATCCTCTACCAAAATTTTTACTGGGATTAAAGCTATTGATTGCTAATCAGTAATCAGTTAATTGTAGATTATTTTTGACACTTCAATTAATGGATTAACTTACTAGTTAAAGCGGATAAGTGGATTAGAAACTTTAACCTATTCGGAACTGGCAGACCATGAAGTTGTGAAGTGGTCATAATTACTATGAATCAACATTTTCAAAAAGGTCACAGCCAGAAGTTATCGCTTTCAAACACGTCAAAATAACAAGAAACTGACATTTTCGAAAAGTAATACTAGAATTCAAAACTTTCAAAAAGGTCAAAACTACAAATTAACACATTTAAAAAGGTCAAAGCTATAAATTAACACATTTAAAAAGGTCAAAACTAGAATTCAGCATTTTCAAAAAGGCCAAAACTAGAATTCAACACTTTCAAAAAGGCCAAAACTATAAATTAACACTTTCAAAACCGCCAAAACTATATAGTAACACTATCAAAAACGCCAAAACTATAAAGTTATTAACACTTTCAGAAAGATTAAAAAACTAGAATTCAACATTTTCAAAAATGTCAAAACTATAAATCAACACTTTCCAAAATTTCAAAACTACAAATCAGCATTTTCAAAAAGGCCAAAACTAGAATTCAACACTTTTAAAAACGCCAAAGCTATAAATTAACACTTTCAAAAAAATCAAAGCTATAAATTAACATTTTCAAAAAGGTCAAAACTAGAATTCAACATTTTCAAAAAAGCCTAAAACTGTACTTATTACTGTTTCTAAAAGGTTAAGCGTGGCTGAAGTACGCAATTTGAAATTGTTATGTAAGAAGGTCAAAGTTACACGTTGTATGAATGTAATTTATCATAATCATAAGGTTTTATTTTCATTACGTTTTTTAGGCTGTAGGTACACAATACACATCATTAGAGAGTAAACATCACACATCACTATTATTACTTCAACTATTCAGGTTACTGACCACGAAAGCGCTGCAAAAACTGGTCGAGGAAGTCCAGCATAGGTTTCAATGAAGTATCAACGTCTTTTAGCATGCCAACTGTAATTTTTCGAACTGAAGGGAGTAAAGTAGGCTCTTCGGTTTTAACGATTACTTCGATGCTACCCCCCGTCTCGATCAGAATACCTATAGAACCATCCAATGCTCTTCTCACCATAGTAGCAATTTCATCCATGGGAAGATCCGGCTGAAGTCCTGTAATAGCAACCATAAAATAGTTGAACGTATCTTGGTCTGCAGTTCTAATTAGTGATTCTATTTCATCCAAAAGAGCAGCATTGAATTCTTCAGTTGACAGAAAATCACGGATGCTTTGGAATCCGTTCAAATACGCAATTTGAAAGTTTTCGAGGGCCTCGGTAAACAATTCGCTGAATTGATCGTAATCTTCATCAAAGGGGCTGGGCGGGCTGCCATTAGCATTTTGCAATTTGCGGTAAATACTCTGAAGATGATCATTGAGCTCTGCTGCTGTGGCTGTGATGGAAAACAATTTTAAAAATTAACTACACATCTTCAATGAAAGCTTACTAATAAGCATAATTATATATAATTTATTACTGTTACTAGTAAAGTAAGTAAAGACTTACCAAACTGAGGCCTAATTAACAACATCCTTTCTTTTTGGGGCAAAGAAAAAGTAACTGGAGTAAAAACTACCAGGAGAGCAATAAATCTAAAAAAAACTTCATAATTTAAATTATAAATAATTATCAAAGTAATTTGAACCACTAATTTATTAGACTATTAAACGTAGCAGTATGTTAATTTAACTAATCATACACGAGTTTAATCCTTTTGATAGTTTAACGGTGAGAAAAAATTGATAGTGATGTGATGATGTTATCAGTTAAAGCTAAATTGCTCCTGTCAAAAGTTTTGTGATTCCCAGACTTAAGTAATTATTAGATACGACTGACCATTGCATTAGTATGATTAATGATTACTAAATATGTAATTACTATATTGTATAATATAACAGGACACACAATAGAAGAGGTAATTTAAATCAAGTATACCAAAAACTTTTATTACATTTGTGCAGTTTAAACTGGAATGGACGGCTCGTAGTTTATATGTCTTTTTTAAATTATCCTATTTAAAGTTTTGTACAATCATTAAACCGTATTCCATACATACGAATTTCACTCTTTCATAAATTACCATAAAAATAACCTATGTATTAAGTACCTATGTGTAAGTACATATATAGTAAAGGTATAAAGTTCTACAATATTAAAATGAGATACAAAACATTATACATAATAATAATTAAGGTAACCGGAAAGCATAAAAAAGCATAATGTCCGATAATATACTGGATTATTTGAGGATTTTAAGCTTTTGGTACTACATAAAATTGAAATATATACAAATTATACTTCGAAAAAGCATAATAGAGCATAATGAGAGGCGCAAAAGTATAATAGAGCCTAATTTGAACTAAATTTTTCAAGAAAGGCAAAGGCAAAAACATACGCCCTTATGTAGGTAGTATAATTTATAACTAATTATTGCTTAGAATAAGAAAGTCAAAAACATGAACTAGAACTACATTTAAGACGCCTAACCATCAATTTGGTATTCTATTCATTTTTTAATTTAGGGTGGTAAAAGGGAAAAAAATTGGAATTCGTTAAAATAAAACCATAAAGCATAATCAGCTACAAAATCAAGCATGATTGTCAATTATGGAGCAAATGCCCAAAAATAAGCATGAAAAGCCTACATTGCTTCGGGAAAAAGAATAATTGAGGCTAATTTGGTAAGAATAAAAGTATAATGTTGGTTACCTTAATCATAATATCTACAAACTAAATGAATTACATGAATATAAGAATAAACCACTTGGTTTGTTAAGTGAGTAACTATAACTATAAAATAAATATAATAGTAATGTATTACCATTACCATTACCACACAACTTGAATTAGATAGTGTAAAAACTACACCTGATGAACACATTTTTGTTTTGTACATACCTTAATACTGAGGAAGTTACTTTTATAAACACAAGCTACTAAAAAACTGAAGATTTTTTAAAAATAATTCACTTCTTAAAAATATACGTTTAAATTATTACAAAAAATATGTAAAAATATTACGAATATTATTACTACCTATAAATAATCATTACTTTCAGTACACCGCACCGATGCAATATATATATATATATAGTATAATTTAAAGATTCATTGTATTAAATATCTTTTGGCAACATATGTGAGATCCTAAGTTATGAAATTATTGGAAATATTTCTTACCTAACGCCCTGCTTAGCTGCTGATTACGATTAGTACTGCATTTAAAGACAAATATATATAATTTTCGGTCTTACGATTACGATTACCTAGGAACTTCACATTTCAAAGTTGATTATAATTCTGATTTGAGTATATCTATTTATAAAGCAAGTAAGTACTAATATATAATATTGCTATAGCACGGTAGGAAATTGTTTACGAGATTTCTAAAATAATTTATTATTATTTTTATGTATCTATCTATGTAGCGATAGGTAAATGTCTTTTATAATCACAGTCACTATGAAGAAGCGTACGATGGGATTAAATACAAAATAAATAAAAAATAAATAAATATAACTTTACACTATGTACATGTAAGTACACACTTGTTTACAGTGTAGTGTTTAGTAGTAGAATGTAGAATGATTGGTAATAATTACGTCGAGACTGCGGATGTAAAGAAGAACAAATAACTGAACTTGATTTAACTGCATTTACTTATCGTTACCCTAACTATACTTACTGTTCATAAGGTCTGTTTTTCCAAGTGTTAGCTCTTATACTTATACTTATCATTATCACCTACTGTGATCTGTATAAAACTATAAAATGAATGTGGGTAATTCTATCTGTAATCCCATCGAAAATCAGGTCCACGTTTTAGTCCTTAAAAGATGTTCCAAAAGACGAAGAAAAAAGATGATGCTTCTTCATTCATATTTAAATCAGGGGAAAAAAGCAAAGAAAGGGCCACGTTGGGGATCCGTGACTTCATCCACGTATGGCACGATGGGGCTCAGCCCATTGTACAACCCTGTAAAATTGAGAAAAAGACAAACTCACTATTAATTTGGCAGCTATTCGATCAAAAACGTGCACATCAAATCTTAACCTCTTCGTAACTGCGAAGCGATGAAAAGAATGCTTTACAAAAGTGTCTATTTTATTTATTCTACAAATTAACTTTTTCGAAGCGGTCAAAACTAGAAACTAGCATCGCCAAAACATTCAAAACTAATACTATGTAACACTTGAAGAAATGTAATAATTAAAAATCAACATTTTCGAAAAGGTTAAATGAGAAATTATCATTTTAAAGAACGCTAAAACTAGAAATTACCCTTTTCAAAAAGCTAAAACTACAAATTACCCTTTTCAAAAAGCTTAAACTAGAAATTACCCTATTCAAAAACGCTAAAACTATAAATTACCCTTTTAACAAAAGCTAAAACTAGAAATTACCCTTTTCAAAAAGCTAAAACTACAAATTACCCTTTTTAAAAGCTAAAACTATAAATTACCCTTTTAAAAAAAGCTTAAACTAGAAATTACCCTATTCAAAAACGCTAAAACTATAAATTACCCTTTTTAAAAAGCTAACACTATAAATTACCCTTTTAAAAAAAGCTTAAACTAGAAATTACCCTATTCAAAAACGCTAAAACAATAAATTACCCTTTTAACAAAAGCTAAAACTAGAAATTACCCTTTTCAAAAAGCTAAAACTACAAATTACCCTTTTTAAAAGCTAAAACTATAAATTACCCTTTTAAAAAAAGCTTAAACTAGAAATTACCCTATTCAAAAACGCTAAAACTATAAATTACCCTTTTAACAAAAGCTAAAACTATAAATTACCCTTTTCAAAAATCTAAAACCAGAAATTAGCCTTTTCAAAAACGATTAAACTAGAAATTATCCTTTTCAAAACAGCTAAAACTAGAAATTATCCTTTTCAAAACAGCTAAAACTAGAAATTAGCCTTTTCAAACAAGCTAACTAGAAATTACCCTTTTAACAAACGATAAAACTAGATTACATTTTTCAAACAAGCTAACTAGAAATTACCCTTTTAACAAAAGCTAAAACTATAAATTACCCTTTTCAAAAAGATGTAAAACTAGAAATTGCCATTTTCAAAAAGATATAAAACTAGAAATCACCATTTTGAAAAAGATATAAAACTAGAAATGACCCTTTTAAAAAAAGCTTAAACTAGAAATTTCCATTTTCACAAAGGTTGAAGCTAGAAATTACCATTTCAAAGGATGTAAAACTAAACACAACCGTTTCGAAAAGGTTAACAAGGCAAAATCAAAATGAACGAACGATCATTTTTTTAAGGTAATAATAAGTACACGTTTTTATAGTGTAATTTTAAACGTTGGGCTCTAATTATGCTTTGTACTTACGAGAAATAAGATCTGGAACTTCCCCGAAGATACTCAATGTCACTCTGAGTTGGGGACACATTCGAAATGCGAATAAGCCAGACACATGGGAAATGTAGCGTATGGTGAAGTCCTCACTCTCAGCATTCTTGGAGTCGCAGAAGATAATGTGCAATTTCCTCAAACCTGTAATTGTACAAAAAAATGTCAAGTTGTTCGATTCTTTATTTACAATACGCATGTAGGAGCATCCTCAAATTCTGAAACATAAAATTTCGTAGCACAAAATTACAACGATAATTGAACCTACAGAAACTCCACCTTAGTAAAATACATAACATAATAGTTTAATCTTAGAAGGTCCTCGTCCTCATAATAAATTCCGTGCATTAAAAAACAACTACAAAAAGTAATTAGGTACTTCATTATTTTTTATAAATGCTTACATAGGTATCTTAGAAATTATTTTTTTTCAAACTAAAAGTTTTATAATAATAAATATTAGTAGGTAATTCTACAATGCACAATGTTACAAGTCGTATACATACATGCTATTCAAAATGCTAATCTCATCTAAAAATGACTTTTTAAAATGTTAACTTCCCTTAAAATTACTTTTTGAAAATGCTAATTACTACTAAATTCCCTGTCCCATTTTTAAAAAATTATAATTTCAACATTTGAAGCTGATAATTGGAGCAAAATAGATTTTGTTAAATGATAATTTTGTAAATAAATTTACTTTTTAATTTTTTTAACCGTAAAAAGGATCTCCGCCAATTTTCAAACCATTGCTTGACCTTTGGCATCACATTTACGACCGGTGATTGTTTTACTCGCGATCTGCAGACGTCCATGCAAGGTAGGATGCATTCAAAAACATTCTTTTAACATAAGGCGGGTATCTTGCAAAATCTTGACTTTGACTACGTCGCGGTTACAGATATACCTAATGGGAGCGTGCAACTATTATTTCATACGATCTTCGGGGGGGGGGCGCACAGTATAATAAAAAATTACGGCCGCGGGACCGGGGGTCAAACAATTGACGTCATAGTGCCAAAAAGCATTTAATACGGTGTTTGTTTTACACTTGCCTCATTTTTGTTGTTATAAAAACTGCGGCATATATCGCATAGGGGGGGGGGGGGTGAAAAAATGATGGACTATGATTTTTGGCGTACGGGAGGGGGGGGGGCTTAAAATCCGTATGAGGTAATAGTTCCACGCTCCCTAAATAATTTCAACTAGTTTAAGGTGAGGCTAAAGCTTTTGGGCTGCTGCTTAAAAATTGAAAGTGTACAAACAAAGTCGAAATTATGTTTTAACTTTTTTAAAAATTCAAAACTGCTAAATTCCATTTTATTCATTGACTACTTTTTTCGCTTATAACCTTCACATGTACATAGGTTCTGTAGGTATTATTTTTAGGCAGAATACGTGATTTATGTAATATTTTGTTGTCGCTGACAAATTAAAGCGAAACGAAATCAGTCGAGAAAAAGAACAAAGTCGTAAATGTGGGTCAGCCCCTGTTTCACATATTTGAACGCCGTAAAAGGTTTAAAATTACTTTAAATAATTTCAGGTTTAACAATATAACGAAATATCTATTAGCTGTATTATTACTAGCCAGCTTTGAAAAATCGGACGTACACGTAGATATTACCTAGGAGACGGACGCCGTCCGTCTCCTCTAACCTAAATATGACGTTATTAACTTTTATTCGCAATAATTATTCTTCTAATGTTCTATTAATGTTATAAATTATTCTTAAATATTACTTTCTATTGGCTATTGTGATGAAAAGTAGAAATAGTGAAGGACTTGAATTATAAAATTAAGTACTGGTCACTTGGTCCTAAACTCTTGAATACGGAGCTTGTCCTAAACCTTTACTCTCCGAATAAATATTGTATTCTGTATTCTGTGCTTCCAACCTACTCCTCCAAGTCTACTCTACCTCGACAATATGATATATCTATTTTTAAAGGCCATATATGACCGTTCGACTCAATTTTATGAAGTTCCGAAGAGGGTAAAATGATCTTTAACTGAATTAACGTTTCAAAATATTAATTTATACAAAAATATTTTGTCAAACTTCGGCTATTTCAAAACCAAACATTGCCTGAATGGAATAATGCGCGGGTCTCCAATAATACGCGGGTCTCTAACAGTACGCGGGTCACGGGAAGTATTTTCAGTGTTTAAGTGTACAGAAATTAGTGTAAACCTAACTTTTTAGAAACTGAATAGCTTGAATTAAATTATACATACTTTTAAGTCGCTTAAAAGTGTCAAAATTCTTGTTCTTAGCCTGTTTATTTCAACTAAATTTAGACTAGTAAAACGGTTAGTTTGAATAATACGCGGGTCTCTATTAATGCGTGGGTCTCTAATTGTACGCGGTGGTCGGAGGAGCTGAAAGGAATAGTGCTCGGCTCGGTTGTACTATTAGAGAATTTACTGTACGTTCGTTTTTGGACTTATTTAAATTTTTTCATACTAAAGTACTCAATATAAACCGTACTTCTAATCTAAGATTTATTCTGTATATATTTTTTTTCGACATTATATAACTTAAGGCCACTAGTAAGTAGACAGCGCCTCGTGTGTGGCAGCTGGTGTGGGGGGAAGGAAGGATGTTACCTAGTTTAGTGTATCTTATTTTCGTTGTTCGGTTAAATTAATTCCTGAATACTTCTATCTTTTTTTCCTGCACTAACTTTGAACTTGAAGCTACATTAATTAGACGCGCCTCTTCTGTGGCAGCTGGGAGGGGAAAGAAGGAAGTTAATGACCTTATTTTAGTTAATTCGGATTTAGCTATATTTTGATTCTATAATGTGTACGTCGCATATTTGTGGCTCTTGGTTATCAACGTCAGATAGAAAACCCTGTGCGCTGTTACCCCTTACACTGGGTTCCTATATATTGTTTGTGTAACCCTCAAAATTTTACCTACTGTTATTGAATTGATTGACTAACCAAATGTGAATAAAAAAGCACTAACTAACCAAAAGTAACTACGACAATTAATGAACTCCCTTACATTTGGCATCCAGCAGGGAACAGTTTTCCCTCAAAGGGTCCAAGGTAGAAGCATCTACTTCCCTGGAACGCTCGTATAGCTCAATACAAGTTTCCTTTGAAAATCCCGTCAGTGCTGCGTCAATGGTTGGGTATTCATTCATAACCACCCCCTCATTATTCTCCCCCACCTCCAGTATAAACTCCAGCTCCTTCAACATTTGCATGTTCCAAAGTAATTCCGCAAACCGTCGGAAATTGTCCAGTACACCCAGTCGTACTTTTGTAAGATTGGGGAACATGTGCACAAAGTTTTCCATGCAAATGAGTGGCGGTCCAGTGGAATACAGTAGCTCCCTCACTGTAGGTAAAATGTCGTCACAGGAAGCGCCAAAAATATCCGCCCAACTCAGCTCTCTGTACTCGTCAAAGTGGTAAATTAAATTTGACTCAAAGACATACAAACTGGGGAAAATTTCCGACAATTTCGATCCCAAAGGGAAAATATTGTCTTGACAGTGAAATGCGAGGTTATCATCCGTCCATTCAACAATGCGGATTTTCTTGAGCCTAGGCATTACAGGGAATTCCAGTCCTCTACAACTCCCCAGCGGCTGCATCACAAATCTCACTAAACTCTCCGAGTTTGACCTTAAAAATCTAGAAATCACTTGTGAAGCCCGGCTAATGTAGACCTCCTCCGGATAGTCATACTCCAAAAAAATGTCAAGTTTCAATAAGCGAAGACGTTGGAGGGTCTCTGCAGAAATACTCTCGTATAATTCCAAACTTCTTGGGGAAAATTCTAGTGTGAAAGACTTGAGTAAATCTACCCGATCGGCTTCCATGAGCCAAGAAATAGCAGCATCGAGCCCATCTCGCCATTCAATAATCTCAATATTTCCTGAGGCTCGAAGTAAGTCAAAAAATATCTTTTTTGGGGGTACACTATTAAAATGGAGGAACTTCAAATTCGGGATGAGAGGCCCCTCAGTGACACGGGGCTCGGGGAAGAGCTGACTTAAATCCACCTCTAGTTTCCATAGGGAAGGAAGCTTATCCAATTCTAACACTTCCAAGTTCGGGAGCTGCTGCGTTAGGAGTAAACGGAAATATTTGAGCAGGAATTGCTCACACTTATTAGGTTTCCTATTTCTCCCACTCACATCTAAATACAAGTGTTTGATTATAAATCCACATTTAGTGAGGAATTCCTGAAGGTCAGAGTCAACTAGGCTGCCTGCGAGGAAGGTAAAATAGTGACAGGGGAATTTTAGCTTCCAATTTTCTTGCTTATAGGGCTCCAAGAAGCTCGTGAAGGTGGTGAGGAATTGTGGGGGATCTTTGTGATTAGTGGCGGCTTTGAGAAGAAATACATCTTTGGATCGATCTAATTTGAAAGTTACTTTGAGGTATTTGTTTTTGATCAAGATCAAGTTTGCCGTCACGTTCCATTTCATATTCACAAGACGACACGTTTTCAATTCTGTGGGTGTTAAGTTATTCAGAATCAGCTGAATCAACTATTGGGGACAAGGGAAACAAAAGATGGGTTTTAGAGTATAATTTATTCCGTTATTTTCCATGCCTTTATTTCATTCTCGCTCGTGTTGTTGATACAGGGAGCAGAAGTCAAATGTGATTTGTAACTACGTAGTACGTACAGGCATATTTATTACTCGTTAGACACCTACCATTGAAATCCATATATACCTCCTAACTTTATATGAAAACCTACGTACCTATGTATTGTGGCTAATAGGAGGAAAAGAAGAATTCCACGGCTTGAGATTTACGTGCAAAAACGTGGGCGTTGGGGGACCGAAGGGGTTTGAACAATACTTTTTAATATTCGGTAAATGTACAGTGTGAGACTCCTTTATCATTTGATTTGAGGGGTTTCGGGTGTAAAACAAAACGATAAAGTACAAAGTGTGTGTTCTTTGTTTTCCCATACAGCTCGAGTCTATATCAGTTAGTGTATATATATTACCGTATTCTGTATAGTAATATGGTTAGCCATTGGCAAAAAGGAAAAGTATATCTGATATTCAGGTATGCATTCAGTACCGTGATTCCCAGTGTCTTAAGTTCGGGTGAAAGGTGTACAGTCAAAATGATACGTCTCACACAAAGAATAAATTTCCAATTTAAACCACACAACTAGGAAATGAAAATTCCGTGTATAAGCAATATGGATGCACGCAACAGCCAAATAGATGTAGCAATCAAAAGTTTCACACTTGACAGATCATTGGTGTTAGCAACTCCCGAAGTGACGAAAGACGAAAGTACATTGTTTTTGGTAGAAGTGAACATTCATAGATATTCCAAATAAGGTGACCCCGTCCATTGCCACAAACATGAATAAAAGAAATGAAGTGAAGAAATACAGAGTTAAAAAAAATGAGTGAGGTATAACAAAATATTTATTAACACTTTATTGTACATTCAACATTTTTGTACACTGCTTCAAGTAGACCGCAGGCGAATACGAGAAATTAATTTACAATAATTAATTAACGATTCCGTACGGCGGGCATTTACTTTACAGTGGAGCCTGGCTATACGGTCCTCGGGCATAATGATACATGTGTACCAGTCAGTACCATTTTCTTTAGGATAGTATGTAAATCTTCTGTGGGCTTATAACTTATACTATACCTTATACCTATTGTCATTTTATGTAGCTCACAAAAATATTTCCCCTTACGGAAATACCTACGACATAAAGGCATCACTGAAGTGATACCAAAATTTGTACAATATAGGAAATGTTAAATGAAAATCGGCAAATATAGCCAATCATAGTGATTCCAATAAACAAAAAATCTTCACTCTGTAACATTCTGCCTTGAAAGTCTGTTGGCGCTATACATTTGATTTGTGCCTTGGAAGTCGCTTGGCGTTATATGTTTCATGTAATGAACATAGTAATTGTTGCTGCATTAATTTTGTTTCGTGGTACGTACATACCCAGTTAATACAGGCAGCTGTTAAGCTGTGATATTATGCCTTCGTTACATAATTTCCCAACTGCCTCTAAATAGTATAAGTTTGAAATTTTTTCGTACCACATCGATGTTGAAAACTTGTTCCTCAGGGGGTTTACTTTCCTCGGAAACATTTTGTTCCCCATTTGTCCAATTACTACTACTTTCAGTACCAGCACTAGACGTTTCCCCTCCTTCCGCTCCCACCTTTGGAGCGGCTTCAGCTGGAGAGTCGCCATTATCACCCCCCTCAACTTTTCTTTTCTTGGTGCGTGGAAGAACTGATGGGCTATTACTGGAATCTTCCTCCTCCTTTGGACTTGGACCCTGTTTAGATGCTTTTCCAAGAATTTCTTCGATCTAAATCGTTAAAAATAATATACAAAACTTTTTAGTAGAAAAAGTAAATTTCCGCTAGCACACGATTTTGAGTACATTACACCCTGCCTACAGAATAACCAGCATAAAACGATAAAACACAGCGCGCACAAAAACACCTCGTTCCTAAGCCAAACTTGAGCAAAGAAAATTTTATATATATAAAAAAAAGAATATACTTATGCTTGACTCCCGAGATTTAAATTAACTGCCCATCACCATCACCATCACAACAGTCCGTGCATTTCAATTTCCCAAGAATTCACGCCAATGCCGACCTCCCAATGTTTGTAAAATAAAAATATTGACTTACACTTTCAAGCAATTGATTTAGCAGCGAATAATCTTTTCTTACGAAATCGAAAACTTTTACGACGTCCCGAATGATTTCGGTTGCCTCTTTAACTATTTTCAACTCTGGTTCCATTGTTTAACTATCCGCCTACGTCTTACGTCATTAGCTAGAAAACTGAAATGAAATATTAAATTTTTTTTTATATTACATTTTTTACTTCTTCAATTTATGCTAAGATAGTACGGTCACAAAAACGGAGTAGTATGAGGCTGCCAAAAGTACTAGACATTTAATTGCTATTCCTAAAGGTAACCTACACTGCTTCTTTTTGATCTCATGATCCGTAATTTCTTGGCGTTATATGTCTCATGTAATTCCAATTAATTACACATTTAATTAAATAAAGGCTAAAAATTATTAATTACTGGCTACAGCTTCGCTTCCGGGCCAACCTCTAGCTAAGGTATCCCAAACTTAAATTTTTTCCATTTCTAATCCGTTCTAATCAGTTTAACGAAGCTCCCAAGAGGTTAAAAAATCGCAACTTGTGTCACATAAATAATAATCTTGATATTAAAGCAGTCTGAACCATGTCAGACTGCTCTTGGGAAGTACCTACCTTGATGTTCTCGTCCCTCAGCCCCCCCAATGGTTTGACAGCACACACATTTAATGAAATCGATGATATAAAGATCCATATACGATCGATTTATCATACAATGATTTCAGACGAGGGGGGCGGGGGGGGGGGGGGG
>JAQFZC010004491.1:0-15963 GCA_034695205.1 Dicyrtoma fusca | reverse complement strand
TCCGTAGTAGCATTCGGCATTAATCGCATTAATTTGTCATTTGTAGTTGTTAGTTTAGTTTGAGTTATTTCTTGGTGGGTGGGCGATATTGTTCATAGCACAATAAATATTAAATGAAATAGGCATTGATAATATTAGAAATTGAAATTGGTATGTCTTTCGTATGTTGTATGGTGAGCTGTTAAATAATGTGAGCATGTTAAGTAAAGTTTTGTTCTTTTATTTTTGCTTTCAGTATTTCTAATCTAAAGGTGATCGGTCATCGAAAATGGAAGGGGAGGAAGTCAAGAAGAAGACCCATCGGCCGTCCCAGTCCGGTCGAAAGGCTGAAAAGAAAAAGGATAAGCAAGGGAGGCCCAATCTTGACAATGTTGATGCAAAGATTCGCAACCCCAAAGCATTTACATTCAATTCTGCCATCCGTGCGGAACGCCGCTTCCGCCGAACACAAGACATAGAGACGAAGAAGGAGCGTATCCCTTTAGTTGACCGTACCCCTGTGGAAGCACCGCCCTTCATCATTGCCATTGTTGGACCGCCCAAAGTTGGGAAAACGACTTTGTTTGAAAATCTGGTTAAAAATTACACTCGACACACTCTCAACAATGTGAAGGGGCCCGTGACGATCGTGTCAGGGAAGAAGAGACGGCTCACTTTTATCGAATGTAATAACGACATCAACTCCATGATCGATGTAGCCAAAGTTGCGGATTTGGTCCTTCTCCTGGTGGATGCCTCCTTTGGGTTTGAGATGGAAATATTCGAATTTTTAAATATTTGTCAAGTGCATGGATTCCCTCAAATCATGGGCGTCCTCACTCACTTGGACATGATCAAAAATAAGAATGCACTCAAGAAAGTCAAGAAAACTTTAAAGCATCGATTTTGGACGGAAGTCTACGCTGGCTCCAAGCTTTTCTATCTGTCTGGCTATCACCCCATGACACAGTCCTATCCCAAGAATGAAGTACAAAATCTGGCACGTTTTATTGCGGTCATGAAATTTCGTCCAACCCTTTGGCGGTCTGAGCATGCTTACCTCGTCGCAGATCGTTTGGAAGACTTAACCTCACCTGAATCCATTAGATTAAATCCTAAAGCGGATCGTACCATAAGTTTGTACGGCTATGTCCATGGGACATTTTTGAAGCCTCGCGTTTCCGTTCATATCCCCGGTCTGGGGGATTTTCAGCCAGAAGCCGTCACTGCACTGAGTGACCCCTGTCCACTTCCTATGAAGGAGAGAGCCCTTCGTCGCTCTTTGAATGAGAAGGAGAAATTAATTTACGCTCCCTTCTCGGGTGTGGGCGGCATTGTTTACGACAGAGATGCCGTTTACATCGATTTAGGGGGAAGTCATAGCCACCGTGGTAAAGCTGGACTTGGTGAAGAGGAGAATAAATCCTCTAATCCACTCATCGGAGAGCTGCAAGATTTAAAATCTACTTTGAATGAAAAAATGGAATCTGCTACAATTCAACTATTCAGCACATCCGACGCAATTACTGCCGCAGAGATTGAGTTTCCCGAGCAAGATGAAATTTCCAAGATTCCTCCGTCGGATTCAACGTCAGACGATTCAGAAGATGAAGATTCTAAGGAAAAAACCAAATCATCAGGAAATAAAAAACAACAAACTGCTGGCGGCCTAGACTTCGACGGTGATGCAGAATCTATGAGTGGGTCCGATTCAGAAATAGATCCATCAATGTTCGATGATGATGATGATGATGAAGATAGCGATGAAGATGAAGATGGAAACTTGAACGCACAAGACACTAATTTCGAAGATACTCTTTCCGGGAAAATTGAGCGTTCTAAATCCCGTCGTGTAGCTGATGCAGCTGATTCATTCTACTCCCGCTTTAGAAATAGATCCATGCAAAAAATGATTTATGATGAATCTAGTGACTTCATGAATGTGACCAGTCGAGCTGACTTTGACCTGGCAAACTGTGCTGCTCCGGAGGAGCAGGTGAACATCGAAGACATGGAGGAAGAAGAGCTCAAAGATTTGTTCGTCGGTGGAGATTATGCGGAAACGGCGAAGAAACTCCTCGATGCGGATGATGATGATGATCCCTTTGGTTTTGGGGATGATGGACCTAATGACGATGAAGCTATGTTTGGAGACTTTGAAGCGTTGGACGAGGAAGGGGATGAAGATGAAGATAGTGACACCGACGGCAAAGGGAAGAAAGGTACTAAAGACAAAGATAAGAACAAAGGCAAGCCCGAGATGTCAGCAGAGAAAAGAGAATCCATGAAAAAGAAATTGAAGGAAAAATTCGATATGGAATACGATGGCGATGATGGGGAAGATACTAGCAAAAATTTTTATAAAGACTGGAAAAGTCAAGTTGAAGAGCAGGCTAAGGTATGCTTTCAAATAAGTTAGGCTTTTATTCTACAATACATTACTTGATAATTGATAGTTTAAAAAAACTTTTTTTTGAATTACAGATCAATAAAACATTCTTTGACAATATTGACGACCCTAATTTACTCCAAGACCTTCAAGGTTTAGCACCTGGTAACTACGTCCGCGTGGAAGTGAGTAAAGTCCCATATGAGTTTGTTCAAAACTTTGATGCTCAACGAAACTCCCCTTTGGTCATTGGCTCCCTGGACACTCCAAACCAAGAGACGTTAGCCGTAGTTCAAGCTAGGGTAAAAAAACATCGGTGGCATCCGAAAATTTTAAAGACGAGAGATCCTATCATTTTATCCGTGGGGTGGCGACGGTTTCAGACGATCTCTTTGTATTCTGTGCATGATCATAATATGCGTAACAGGTCAGTCTTTGGGTTCCTTTCTTCTTTTTAAATCTTAAATTGTAAGTAAGTTCAGCATTCTGATTTTTAGCTTTAATTTCAAGTTTAAAATGGCTCTTTTGTGATTTGTTCCAGATTAATCAAATACACTCCAGAACACTTGCATTGTGTTGCAAATTTTTATGGACCAATGACCCCACAGGGTACGGGTATCCTGGGCATTGCTCCCCAAGGGTTTAGTGGCTTCCGCATTGTACTTACGGGAACAATCCTAGATATGGACAAAGGAAGTGAATTAACCAAGAAATTAAAGTTGATAGGTCATCCGTCGAAAATTTATAAGAAATCCGCTTTTCTTGAAGGAATGTTTTCTTCTCAGTTAGAAGTTGCAAAGTTTATTGGAGCAAAGCTTAAAACTGTGTCTGGCGTCCGGGGCGTAATTAAAAAGCCTTTGAGAGCCCCGCCTGGGGCATGCAGAGCAACCTTTGAAGACAAAATCTTAGCAAGTGGTAAGTGCAGATGTAATTTTTAATGCTTGACTCACAGTCCACAGTGCATTAGTGTTTACTTGAAAACTTGAAGAGATATATTTTGATTAATTAAATGATTTTCACTGTTTGTGTTCTTCTCTGTAGATATTGTATTCTGTCGCACGTGGGCTAAAGTTGACATACCACCATTCTATTTAAATCTACCTACTCATATAACTCCGCAACCTCGCGTCGTTAAAACTGTGGGTCAGCTCAAACGGGAGAAGTCATTACAAGTTGAGCCTAACCCAGACCATTTGTACACACCAGTGGAGCGACAAGAGAAAACTTTTAAACCATTAAAGATCCCAAAAAGTTTAAAAGAGAAATTACCCTACAAAGATAAACCTAAGGTTGCAGCCAAGCTAAAGGAGGAAAAGAGAATTGGAGTTATTAAAGAACCTCATGAGCGCCAGGTAATGTGATTTAGTAGTATCAGCTTGAATTTCTAGTGATTATTACTTGTAAGTATAGGCATAGCAGTGCAAACTAATTTATTAATACAATGTGTATTTTTACATTTTAGATGTCAATGACGTTACAAACGTTACGAGAGCGTGTGAAAGTTCGTGAAACTAAGGAAAAGGCAGATAAAACGAAGAAAACAGCTGAAAGAGCCAAAGTTATGAAAAAAGTTGAAGAAAGGCAAACTCATCGGCAAAAAGAGCTTCGTAAAAAGATTTTCAAGACGTTAGGACAGATGAACAAGGGGGGCGACGGTTCTACAGGCGGTGCTGGAGGGGGTAAAGGAGGTAAATTCAGAAGGAAACAAAAACACCAACGATGATGAAGCCGTATTACAGTTTGTTGTCATAAATAATTAAGCGCATTATTTTGGTCTACACTCTTATATTTGAATTATGTAATTTATAAAATTTATAAAAAGCATTGATCAGTAATGCATTGCAAGGTTGATTAGTGAACGTTAGGGAGTAGTGACACTTGGCATCATTTTAGAAGTGAGATTGAAATTAGGATATTTGTAGTTGCCTTGTTGTTACTATAACTATACCTTGTGATTTACGATGTTAATTGTTGATTAAATTACAATAAAATTAAATCTGAGTAAAATTGACAAAAACAGACATTATTTTAACTATGCAGGCACCCACTGCACCAGTAGGTATACTATACCTACTGGTATAGTATTAGTACCTAATCACTAATCAAATTATAATAAAAAAAATAAAACCTTAAAATTGAATTTTTTAATAATGAAAAAATTTAGTAATAATTTAATTCATTCATTATTTTTTCGTCCTACCTAATTTATTTCGTGAATCGTGATAATACAAATTTACGTCTACTTCTACTGACTGACTCGGCATGATTGCACTGGAAGCTGGGCAACTGGGCACACTGACAATGACCATGGACCATGCATACTGACACACACTACTGACTGACACTAACTAACTGACCAGCCCGGTTTTCCATTTGCGGTTCAGAATTCAGAATTATCAGAATGAATAGTAGTTCGAAGTGAAGTAAAAAAAAGCAAGCTCAACTGCTCAATTAATTAATAATAGGTAATGTATTTCATGTTTAATTATTTCATTAATTAAAATTAAATTAATTACCTAATCAAAATAAATAAATTAAAAATTTTTTAAAAAAGCATTGCTTTTTTTAAAATAAATAAAAATAAAAAATAAAATTTGCTTTTAATGGGTACGATAAAGAATAGCAGCACTAGATTTCACTGCCAAGAGCCACGCAACGCGGTCTTTCGCATTTGATTCATTCTTTCTTTTTCTATTTACCCGGAAGCCCGGGACTTGCGTACGATTGCCATTGCATTGCCGACGTGCTCGTTTAACGACAACTTTTTGTATTTATTTAACATTTAATTGCAATTTAATTGCGCCTAAAATCTAATTCTAATTGTTGAGTTGATTGCTAATAAAAACTGCTAACTGTTCACAGACTGTGAATCACACTTGACTTGACTGGATCTAACTAATCTGGACCTGGCTGGACCATTTTGTGATATTGTGATCCGTCTAGTCAGTGCCTACTTATTACACATCCAACATCATCTTAAGTACTTCTTGTACTTTTCTATTTTCTATCATCTAGTGATTCATTTCATTAACCATTCGACATTCGACATTTAACATTCGGTAATTGAAATCCCGAAAGAATCATTGTGGTAAGTAATTTTGAAATTTTTGTTCTTTTAGTCATTTGCTAGTGTCAACGGTCAACCGAAATGGAACTCACCTTGTTTTGAAGCTTCGGATACCGGCAACTTCCCATTTTGTATACATCAGGTTTCGATTGACATTTGACACTGGGTAAAAAAGGGGCGACCACAATTGCAAGCCTTCGCCCTAATTGCACAATCAGTAGCAAATTAATAAAATTAACTATGGTGAATGAGATGCAAGTAAATGTGAGTGCAAAGTGCAACTGGCTGGTCATATATGTCTTGGCCAGTCGCCAGTGTTCAGTAGTCAATCACCATAAATTTGACTATTTCATATTTCAGTTGTTAGTATGTATGACATCCAATAAGCAGATAAAACCCAAAGTTTCGACGCGCGACGTTGATGCAATTTATATTTACTTTTGACTTTAGGTCCTTTCCGATGCGCGATGTCGATTTAAAATGGTTTTGATCGGAGTATATTGTCCAATAATGGGTAATTCGGTCAAGATTTAATGAGGAAGAACTAAGTGGTTTTGATTTCGTTTTCTTCGTCCTCTTCCGGCTTTGTTAGTGAACGTAAGTTTTAAAAATTAACGTTTATGCATTTAAGTTTTTGCTTTTTGATAAACTGTATATAAGGAAAAATGCTTTAACTGTCATTTAGTGCTTTATTACTACCATAGGTATATTAAGTAACTGAATAATTAGAGTCGCTTGTTTTTGTCTGGCAATAACGGTTCCCAGTTTCTTTGCTTGCCTACCTACATTGCTGTATTCTACGTCTCTATCATTTGTGTACTGCTGTGCTTGGCTTGTCGCTTTTTACTTTTAAAGGTTTTTTTCTCAGCAAAATGTTTAACCGGAAGCTTTCGAAGAAATTATCCGAGTCAGTTCGTCGTGAGCAACAGCATCAAGCCGACATCGACCATAGCATGTTCGGCTATCGGCAGAGAAAGGATCAACAGCGTCAGGAGACTGAAGAAGCATACAGAAATCAAACAGTTAACTCCCTTGATGAAAGTTCGTCCAACACTAAACAACGATCAAAAAGTAGAATTGCAGCTGGGTTTAATCCTGACACAGGGCAAGCTTATCTAAATCGGACTCAAAGTTCAAATGAAGGCTCAAACAATCAATTCATTTCGGACCTGAATAACCGTCCTCGATCTCGTCAATCCACTGAGGATAATAGGAAAGCCCAAAGCCTATCTGGCTCTGATTATTTACAACAACGAGAGGAGTTTCTGCTACCAACAAGCACTGAAGAAATTCAGGAAGAGTTCGATGTAGATCAAGAGACTAGCTTACAGTATCCAACTCAAGCCTATCTAACAGGAGAGAATCTACTGGAAGAGTATAGCGAAGAATTAAATGTTTCATCTGTCAATAGCATACGAACGTCCCAGCAGAGCCAGCAAAAACTTTCTGCACCCTCGTCCCCTCAAGTTTCTAGGCATCCGTTTTCCTCTTCTTCAAAACAGCAACAGTTTTCAAGAAATAGCCAAATATATGAACCCCCCACTGTTTCTCCCCTGATTCCTAATTCCGGTTCCTACAATACGAGTCTACTACAGCCAATGCCCCTATCGAGATCTTTCGACTTCGAACAGAGCAGTTCCAGTCCCAATCCGGAACAGCAGCAGGTATTTCAAAACAGTGCACCCTTCGCAAAGTCAAAATCAAAAAGGATTGATTACAGACAAACGAAAAGAAGTCAGACTGGACCGCAAAATAGTTCTGTCATGAATAAAAGAATTGACTCCACTTCCACCGAAGAGCAGCAACAGCTGGAGCAAGACGCTGAGGAATATGCAGACGAAGCCGAAAGCCAACTTTCCGATGACGTTAATCTGTACAATAGATCCGTTAGTAACGTGAATTCTAAAGGATCTAATTCCATGCCCCCTCAACAACAGCAACAGCCCGCACCAAACTTGGGTAGGAGGGCGTCTACTTCGAATTCGAACAGGAACAGTCGAAATTCCAGTTCCCGTCGGCCATCAATGGTGAGGCCGGATCCAGTAGATCAGGATCAGGATGTGGATTATCAAGAGCGAGAATATCGAAATCGGGATCCTCCGAATTCAAAATTAAGCAGAAACCGGGACCGGGGAGAAGATGTGAGGTATACTTCTTCTGTGGTCAGTCGACCAAATAGTAGTTATTCTTTGACCAATCCAGTCTATTCACTACAGTTGCAACAAGGGTCAAATCTTGCTTCTCGTGATGTCATTCCATTACCCATTGAAATCCCAGATTCCGTTACGGATGCAGACGCTTTTCGACGCTACCTATCTGTAAGTTTTCGTTTTACTAAAGTCGGTTTGTTCAGAGTTCAGAGTGAATTTTATTTTTTATTTTTGTGCAATCTGTTCGATGGTGTTATCGCTCTGTTACTGGATTTGATTTGCATGCACAGACTCAGAGAATTGCTGTGGATTCACTTGGAACACTTGGAAGGAACTCTGTTGTTGGTAGCCGAACGGGGTTACAACAGTATGGGTCAGAACAAGGTGATTTGGGCGGATCCATGAACGGATTGCGGGCTTGCGGTGACAAACGTAGTAGGCAAGATAATTTTCAGCAACAGCAGCAGCAACAGCCTTTTCAACAACCAGGTCCGTACGTTTGCCCTTCCGTTTGCCAGAATCCCGATAATGGCCAAGCTAAATTTCAGAAGAGAACTGCCTCATTGTCACATGCTATCATGACCCTTGCCCTTTTGTCGGCATCAGCGGCCCAACTTCGTTTTGTCGTGGCCTATTCTCACGCCCACGCGTATCCAACTTTGAATTACTTCCTTATATGCTCCTGCCTTATTATTGAAGTAATTTTTGCTTGCTAAAAAGTATAAATTATTTATTAGCTTTTTATTTCAGCATGTTAAGGGCACTTGAAACTTAAAACTAATATTTATTTGGCCATTTGTTCCAACTTAGGTTCTCGTTGGGATTGGATTTGTCATTTTAGCTCGATTTGATTTTTCTGAAGCATTTCAAGATAAATTACACAGCTATTTAATATTTGGCCTTTTTGTCGTGACCGTAGCCAACGTCATTGTAGCAGCATTTGCACTTGATGATCACATCTGTGAAGTTCTCATGAAACGATCCTTGCCACCTGTAGATCCCCAGTTCCAACTAGATAATTCCCAATTGCAATTGAATGGATTGGGACCGTGATACGCATTCTCTAACTATTGGAAATCATATTAATTATTTTAATTGGTTATATTTCCATATGTGTCTGGCTTGCACTTGCTTGCTTTGGTTGAACTTGTTTCTTCATTAAACTCCCAGTAATAAAGACGTTCTTCCTTTGCACTGTCACCTGCAAATTAATATTATTCTGGAGCGCTTACATTAGTTATTCTTAAATTATGGGCTCATTTTAATTTTGTAGGCATGTAAGTGCTGATAAATGCTTGTGTTTACGCCTAGCTTTCACTTCGTGCATTTTAATCTTACAATTATTGTAATTTATTATTTACTGTATTTTTATTTTGAATATTTTGTGCTTCTTAACATTACTTCTTTCTTTTTTATTTTGTTTAGTTAAAAAACACAGAAAGTTTGAATTATTCTATCGTTAACGTTAACAGTTGTTCGACTACTTGATATTTCTATTTGATTATACACAGAAAAATGTACAACAGAAAGCCGCAACAGCCACAGCAGCAAAATGCACAAAACCAGCTTCGTCCGCGGGCCTCATTTCCAAGTCCGAATCCAGGTCCAACGCGTGCTACTCAGCAGCAACAGCGCTATCCTCAAAACCCGCCATCAGTCATGAATCCCAGGGGTTTCACGCCAGTACCTATCCAACGGTTGCCGCCACCGTCTTCAGGTCAATCGTCTTACAATAATCAATCGGGTGACTCTGGTATTAGTTCATTGAAACGTAATGTGCCTAGTTCAACTTCAGGTTCAGGGACCTGGAACCCAAATTCAATCCGGAACCAGTTCCTGTCCCATGGGGAACAACCGAGTGGAAGTAGGTTACAAAATTCTGCAGCTCAAGTAGTTACGAATTCGAGTGATTTCGAGTTCGATGACGATGTTTGGGGAGACGATGACGATGATATGGACATGGTCATGGCATCTCAGGCAGTCGAAGAAGCATCATCTTCAGCAACATCGGCAACGAAAGCCCCAGGAACTTCTGGGTATTCGTATTCTTCCCAGCCGCCGAGCGTTCTGAATCAACACGGTGTGATTAGAGATCGAGCCATGCCACTACACATGATTCGGTATGAATTGGCTCTGAAGGAGAGTCAGAGTAATGGAGAAGAAGTTCTCATGGAAGATTTTATGCCTGGCGGAGTTCTGGGTGGCGTGATAAGCTCGTCAACATCTTCTGGAGCCCCCAAGAGGGTAGTATCTTCCGCGGAGCAGATAGCCGAGTTGGAGAAAATTAATTCAGAATTGAAGAATGACAATTATTCTTGTAAAGGTGAAGTTGCTAATTTAAGAAGATTGCTAGAGAAACATCAGAAGGAAAAGCAAAGGGAAATGGTGAATCGTCATAATCAAGAAAGAGAGAATCAGAAGAAAGAGAAGGAAGCCAAAGACAGCGCAAAAAAGGATTTTGATAAATTAATGACCGACTTGAGATACAAAGACAATGAAATTCGAACTTTGATACAGAAAAATGAAGCTTATAAAAAACAAATGGAAAGGCTTCACAATTCGTCTTCTTCAAATGCAAGTTTGTTGAATACCAGCATCAGTAATCTTACCCTGAACACCAGTAGATCTTCAGTTTCATTTCCCAGCAGGTAATGCGTCTATGCTGCACAAATATGTACCTTTTTAAATTTGCGTCAGTATCTAATTATTGTAGTAATAATAGCTTTGTTTTAAATATGCAGAAATACTTTCCTCGCGCCCGAAATTCCGGCCTCTACCCGAATTCAACTTCCAGCTCAAGCACTCCCACCCATTCCTGTGGTCAAGAAGGATTACAAAACTATTGATGTTCAAACGGATCAAACCGTTCGTCCTGAAACAGTCAATGACCTTGCTCAGAAGCTGTGGATGGAGGGTGAAAAGTGCCGTCAAGAGATTTTATCGGTTTACTTAGAGCGGATTAGTGTCAAGACTAGTAAAAACATTTCAAGGATACTACCGGTTTTTGAAAGCATTGCGGAAAAAGCTCAAAATGAAATTGTTCGAAATTTGAAGAATGATGGCTTCCCTTATGAATTTATGTTTCCGGATAATTTAAAGCTGGCTGAATTTAAACTGGATGAAAGGGAAATAAAGAGTCGGAATAAAACCAAACCTGTGTTAGTCCCAACATTTCCATTTGAATACAAGGATTGGGATGGGATAGTAGGCCTGGAAGATGCAGTTAGAAATTGTCTTCAATATCAAAATAATATTTGGGCAGCGATATGTTTTGTTGGAGAAGATTTAATTCGTCGTATCAATTTTATGCGACAAGGAAATCGGAATAGCTTATATCGGCCCAAAAACTTGATTCATTTCATGAAACTACTCCTTTGGGGTAGGCATTTATGGAAAAACTTTTATCCTTCTTTTTGTGACAATTGGAGAAAGAGAGAAAATCCAAGGCATTTGTTTCTTGAGGATATACGAAAGTGGACGGGCTGTATGCTTTGGATTGGAAATCGGTGTTTTGAAGTTCAGGTATTTTTTGTAGATGGATTGTTTAACATTAAAAAAAAGTGTAGGCATTACATTTTGGAATGCAACATAAGATTATTGTTCATCCAGTTTTGTGTGTAAAGGACTATTTTCTTTAAGTTTGTTGTAAACTTGTTTGATTAATTTTATTAATATTTAAAGGACGCAAGAACAGAGCTAAGGAAGCTTGTTTTGAAGACCCTGGTATCATTAGCAAGCAATTCGTACTCCTGTTTCTATTACACTGAAGCGAAGTAAGTTACCCTTGTGTAATTTAAATTGAATTGCATATTTCATTTCTTGATTTGGAATCATTAGATTTATAACTTATTATTGCATTCCAACCAATTCCAGTTACCTGCGAGTGTACAACTTTATGTTCTACACACTCACGTTAAATGAGAATATGAATTTCGAAAATTTCTATCATTGCCTTCAGCTGTCGGCAGCGTTAGGACGGAAAGCATTTTACCTCAAGTACATGTGTATGAAGAAAAACGATGGTAAACTTTCTACTTAGAATGATCATCATTTTATTGTTTGTACCTAAACTGCATGTGTAATTTGAATTTAAAAATTGTAAAATTTATTATACAAATATAATGTTATAAAACAGGAGAAAAAAATTTGAATAATTCGTTTCTATTTCTGTCCAGCTACTTGCCTTGCATTTCAGTTTGCTACAAAAGGCCTAGAATTTTTCACCGAAGAAAAAGATATTTTAAAGAAGTTTAAGCTCTATAAAGCCTACTTAGATCTACTTGTCGCTTTGCGAGAATGGTGTGTTGTGCATTCCCAGTGTGGAATGAGTGACGAACCCGTGCAAACTGATGACCCCGATGATTCGCGAGAACATGCAGTGCCAGTTTTTGTAGTGCGACGAGCGAATTCCCAAACACAAAATAAGAACGATGCAAATCCTCGTGTTGGTGAAATGAAGGGAAGCAGATTGGATTTAGATTTGGGTGTGGATTCCATCTATATCTACGATAATGATGATATGGACTCGTCCGTAATAGACCTTGCAGAGGAATCTCAGTTAATTTTGAACCCAGGCAAAAATAACCCGGGGCCCTCAAAGGTCAACAGTGCAATGAAAAATAATGGGAATGGTGGTATTTCAGAAACGGAATTCTCGTTTAAAAAACCAAGGTTACCACCGCCAAGCCATAGACCACATGATGTTCGAGATGAAATTGCTACTCCAGGGTGCTCAGCAAGGGCTAGACGTGGAAGTGAACCTTCGTTCAGTGACGTCAACGATTACGGTATGATGGATACATTTGATACTGAAATGCAGGAATTTGTATTTGAGACAGTAGGAGAAAAATTGCAAGAGTCAGAACCAGAACGAGAACCGGAAGTTTGCGAAGATGAATGGGATGCCATGGAAGCGGAAGCCCTAGCAGGTAAAGGTTCAGTAACAACAGCAGCTAATTCTGGACTCGGAGAACCGGTGGCGACTACTTCAAATACAAATGCTACCCTACCCTGTAGGAAATTCCTTGATTGTTCATTGTGGGAGGAACAGAAAAATAGACCAAAGGTTGGTTATTGCCAGTGCAGATTTCACCTTATTGAGACTTTCATGTTGATGACCGAAGAAGTCATAAAATTTTGGCGTGAGTGACAAACATATTTTACTTAATTAAATTGTATTTGAAAACCTTTCACATACTAAAACTGAATTGAAAGTAGTTTTTTAAAATTAGGATTTAGCCTTTTAAATGGTCATGAACTTTTACTTTTTTCTTTTTTGGCTTAATTCTGTTCTCAATTTGAACAGGGCATCTGAAAATCCGTTCCGAGTTTAAAAAGTCCAAAGTGTCATTAGAAGAGCAGAAAGCCGAGCAGAGAGAAGTCGAATTTGAGAATTTCTTGGAGAAAGTAAAGAACATGGAACGAGAAGAAGAGAAAAAGTCGGGGATGGTCAAATCTCAAATTGACTTTGAAGAGGAATATTTGATGTCTTCTGAAGCACCCTTTTGGAAGCGATTACTGAGAGATGCCAAGTACTCTCGTGGTGAACTGACCCCGGAATGCGTAGGACATGCCTTAGAGACTGCAGTGGACGTTATGTCCAACAGTTACATGACCACACAGTACAACACATTTACTGCCTTTGGGTCCGACGGTGCCAACGCTTTTTTAATCGCTAGCTCGTATCTTCTTCACTATTTGAGTGATCTTAACTTTTGCCCAGATACAGGTGTGTATTCTCATTTTTAGTAAAAGACTATAAGTTTTAAATTACGGATGAAATTGAAATTGTACTAGGTGAAGTTCCAGAATTTAATAAATTTCCTTGGATTTTTATTCAATTTTAGTCCGATTGGTCCATTACATCTCCTCAAGTGAATCCGTTGGCTTGGGTCCTAGAACAAATCCATCTGAGCTACAATATATGGAAGGGTCCAACTACAGTTGGGCAAGAGATGTCTTAGCCGAGTCAGATGGGCAGCAAGATGTTCGGAGGCAAAAAAACCCGTCTGGCTTAAGCTCATTCCATGGAGATTTGGTACTGGAAAAAATCCCTAAGTTCGACCCGAGTAATCAAGCAATTGTTTCGAGATTGCCCCAAGTGTTAGTGAACAGTCTCGTTGATATGAAACGAAGAAAGAAACAAGCCAGAAAGGATCATGCACATGCTGCTATGAGTCCGCGTGACGGTCACGGTGATGGTGACGTAGAAATAGTTGACCTATCCGATTCTAATTCTCCGAAGCCGGGTCCTGTAAAAGACTACGAAAATGAAGTTGAATGCAATCAAAAAGAAGATTCTAGCTCTTCCGACACTGAATACGAGTCTGAGAATGAAACACAACCTAGTAGTGATGGGTGGGTAACCACTGACGAGTCGAGCGGAGACAGTGATGGCAGCTGTCCTTACGAAGACGGGGAAGGGGATCCAACAATTTTACCACCGAAGCCAAAATCGAATCACAAGACTGTTGAGGATTACAACGAATTCTGTGGACCTTCCATACAATTTCCAAAAGGATGCCTAGATATTTTAGCCGATTCTGACGATAGTGAAGAGGAAGACGTTTGTCCAAAAATGACGTTTGCTCAATTCTCTGCTCTCTTTGAAAAAGAAAATAAAAGTAAGAAAAGTCGTCGTAATCCTGCTCAAGAAGCTCAAGCTGATATACCCAACTTTAAAACGATTGATGATGTTTGTGAGGAACTGAAAAGAACACCAAATTTTGACTTGAAGAATCCAGAATTAGAAAAGGGGATTGTGGACGACTCAGATGATGAGGATGAGAATCCTAATGGCAGTGCGTCTATTCCGGAGATGATGGTCACTCTGAATCGACACAAGTATTACAGTGAGGATAAAACATTGGGATTATGGGATGACTATAATGTCAATCCAATGCCGGTTGATGTGTAATTTGAATTACACTTGCCTTGTTATTCGGTATTTTCAAAAAATCAAAATGTTTACTTTAGATTAATATAATTTTTGATTCTTTTTTGTACGTTTACTTTACATCCTTTAATAATTTTGGTAAAACTTGGCAAACAGTGTCAGTTATCTATTCTCTATGCTGCTTAAAATCTTAAAATAATCTGAATTACACTGTACAGGGACAGTCGCTGGTCGCAGCTACATTGTAATCATAGTAAACATAATGTAATCGTAATCAATAATTAGTTTCCGACTTGTTTTCTAATTTTGTATTACAGTTAATCAGATTTGTAAAAACTGAAAATGTTGTGAGTAATGTTATTAGTGATTACATGTGTGACCTTTGAGAGGCCTTAAAAATTGCGAAGTAACAAGTCAGTATGCCAAGAGTTTATTTTTTATAAAGTTATTCAAGTGCCTTCCCTTCAGTTTCAAGAAATCAGTTTACAATGTAATAAGTAAATCAAATCAGTAGCTAAAAAATGTAAAGATAATTTAATACTTATACAGATGTTAAATCCACCGATTTTGAGGCTTAATAATAAACTATTATAATACTCCACTCTACTCTACTCCAAATTGCTGCTGTTACGATGTAAAGCCCCCTCAGTTTTAGACAGCTGTAAAATCATTTTTTTTCATTTACACTACAAAGTATAGCTACCTTAGACAAGGTGTACTGATCGTTCGTGTGGTGAAAGAAATGAACAACCGTAGAAAAAACGGTTGAAACAAAGAGTTGATTTGGTTTAGTTTTGGTTTCATTCATAAAAATGTATGGAAGAACACAGTAAAAGACAACCCCAAAGGATATGATTATTACTGGGGATACAAAGATGCAACAGATGCAGATGAGATAAGATCCAGGCCAGTTTCTAGACTAATTCTAATTCGAATCTTGGTAAGCATACTCATACTGTATTTGTACTACACTAAAATACACCGTCTGTAGTTCTCTAGTAGGTAATTTTGTTTTCTGTAATCTGTGCTCCTTTCATTGTTTGCGTAAATATTTTATGACCTGATCCCTTAGTTTTGTTTCATGGTTGATTTTGAATCTCTAAAAATCTTGTCTTTCTCCGTCCATATCCATAAAAGTGCAAGTGCGTAAACAAGGTGAATAATTTGCAGTCAATTCATTATTTGCCAAGTTGATTTCCATAATAAAAATGTTTTTACAATCACATGTAGGCACTAGCAACAACCTGGAGTGCACCATCATTATCTAATAGGCAATACAATCACGTACGTACTTAACCTATTCGGAACTGGGGAACCATGGAAAGAATGCGATACAAAAGTGTTTAATTCTATAAATTAACTTTTTCAAAGCGATCAAAACTAATAAATGACACTTTTTCAAAAGTGTCAAAACTAGTAAATAACACTTTTTCAAAACGATCAAAACTAGTAAATAACACTTTTTCAAAACGGTCAAAACTAG
>JAQFZC010004490.1:0-15977 GCA_034695205.1 Dicyrtoma fusca | reverse complement strand
TAACTCTCTGGGCCTCTTTGGCTTTGGCTTTGACTCTTTGGGCTTGGTAGATACAGATACATAGATGGGCGTAGAGAGAGACACACACACACACAAGTACAAAAGCGTTTAGAATATCTGTGTCTGAATTTTTCCCTTTCTTATGAGTTAAATGAAAAATTAAATGTTGAACAGGACCACATGCCTTCGTATACATGTGTTTGCCGACCGTTACATTTGCATTTACTTGTGTGTAGTTGTTGACTGGAGTGAGTGCTTTTAAGAGAGTGTAGACTTGTATATCCTTGCTTCCTTGCTAGGAGGGTTATTTAGGCTTGGCTGGACTCATTCACGTAGGTATGCTTCAGTGTGATTCTAAGAGCTCTCTGACACCGAATCTTGATTGTACAGTGTGAACACGTATTACAATTTATCTACGATTGTAAATTCCCAGTGTCAAACTAAGACTAACTTTATGAATGGACTCGATCGATCTTCGATATTATTACTGTCCGATCTTCAATGCAAAGGTGTATACGGTCTACGGACTAGTGAGAGGTGGGGGAGACAAAAATTACGTATGTACCTCACCACCGATGGATACCCATACAAACACGGAATGTATGTTCCTGCCTATATATATATAAATACTGTGTGTGTGTGTGTGCTGCAATAATTCAGATTTAGTGGAGGGGATGTAGCTGGTAATAAAATGATCAAAATCGCCATGAGTTCAGTTATCTTTCCTGCTGAATATAAATTATTGTAAATACTCAAAAGGGGATCATGAAGCGATTAGCGTGGGATGTCAAAACTTGAGGGAAGATTCTTCTTCTATCCTTTGAGATTCAGAGAGAGAAAAAATTGAGAAGAAGGAGAAGTAACAAGTGCAGTAACACCTTCGTCCACTCCATGTTGTCTCGACGCCTTCAGAAAGAATCTCATATATTTTATTATTATTACATTATTATTATGATATGTCTCCTTTTCTGCCCTGCACCATGCCATCCCCATCTTGTGCATATTTAGTGTGTGCTTTTCATGGCTCAACCTCAACTTCTATAGATATACATATTCAGTCTCTACATAGTCCCTAACAGTGATGATGATCTCTCCGTTTAGTCTGTTTTGCACACTTGACTCTTTAAACGACTTGTATTGTCATGTACACCATTATTTAAATGATTTTGGAACCTTTTTAAAAAGCAGAAAGTTCAGGGTAAACTGGTACGCAGCAGAGGGTGATGCGTGTGGTTTTAGTTTAATTAAAATATTGTACTAGTAGTGCCATGCAAAAGTTATATCAGTAGGAACTGGTGTAGAGGAAGTATATTTATATAAGTAGAGAGTTGCAACTCTGTTTTCTGTATGTATGTAGGTACTACAACTAGGATGATGATTAGTATTGGTTGAGGTTCGTTACAGAAGCCAAGTCTTCCTGAAAATTACATAAAGCCCCATGAGTTTTCTAGGCTTGCGATAATCAAAGCTGAGATTCTTTCAAGATATAATTTTTTTTTGGTTATCTTAACTTTGTTCCGTTCTT
This sequence comes from Dicyrtoma fusca, assembly GCA_034695205.1. Lineage (NCBI taxonomy): Eukaryota > Metazoa > Arthropoda > Collembola > Symphypleona > Dicyrtomidae > Dicyrtoma > Dicyrtoma fusca. The sequence goes on along the minus strand of JAQFZC010004490.1, from coordinate 14,452 downwards.
TGTAATAATGTAAAGAGGTTGAATCCTTGAGTGCCGACTGCAGCAGTGGCTCTTGTTTGTGTCCATATAGTGCTCAACTATTAGTGTTAGGTCATCTTCTGTGCATTCTGCATTATTGCCATTTATTATTGCATGTGGGGGGATGTAATTATATACACAAGACGAGCCTGCCTATAGATGTATACATAACTATATTTATAACTGGTAGGAGGATCATAATGATAGTAGTGTTGGTTAGTGTTGGTGGTTGAATTTGATGATGACGATGATTTTTCAGTGGTACGTCAGATAGGGATTAAAGTTTTCTGTGTGTGTGTGTGTTTTTTTTGCTTCGCTCTGTGACTTTCTTGCACTCCCTCCTTCAACCTCGAAACATCCACCGTCCACATTAAACTTTGCTCTAGCAGGAATACACATACTCAGCTGACATCACTATATGAACAACAGTGTATCTCATAATTATAGGGTCGCACCTTATTTTAGCAATTAGTCCTCCTAACTTTGCCAAAAAATAGAACAATTAAATGTTTCTAGGATTAATGGACTGACATCTTAAATGCTAAAAACGAAATATGACAGATACTTGTTATTTTCACCGTTTTACTTCTCTGGACTCTACACCTTGAGATAGGATTTTTCAATTTCGTTTTCCTCAGAATTTATATTTGTACAACCCCTCTGTAACGGTGTTGAGCTTTACAGGACTTAATGCCTAGGTAGGTAGGTACGGTGATGGGCATACATCGTGCAAAGTACAGTGGTGATGAGTGAGTATGTGTTTTGCTGACGATTAGTTCGGGCAAAATAACTGCTAGATTCATATCTGGGTCTCACTCGTTCAGCTGAGGAGGAACGTGTTGTTTGGACATCTCCATTGTAGTGAATGTAGGTAGAATAAAAATATTGAGGTGCAGTCGGACGAGGAAATGGCAGGAAATGAATTAGGCAGTCAGTCTGGGCGAAATGTGATGGGCCTTTTTTTGATCAGCTCAAAAAACTCTTCAAATATTCCATTTTCAATTATTCAAATAAAAATCAAGCTAATATATATCTGTTTGTGGACACTATGCGTAGGACCTACATACAGAGTCAGTGAATGGAAGGTAAAACTAAGTGACTAATGCAAATACAAGCTTTCAAATGTGTGCCCCTTGGAGTAAATAGTAAATAAGAGCCAGATTTCTTCAGATATAACTACACGCTAAATATTAGTCTGCTGAAAGGATAATGTATGCATATTTACTTAAGGCAGAGCTAACAGCCCCAGGATACATTCTGCCTATAATCTAATATGGAGTTTGTCCTAAATAAAATCCCCTACACAATGTGTCCGATTATAGAGACAGTTACATAAGAGCATTCCGCACAGACTCGAGCATTAGATATGTAAGATAGGATACAAATGACCACCTATGTATGCCCTGGGTACTCTGTGTACTGTGGGTAGATGTTAGGTAGGTACATATTAAGGTAATCGTAAGTTCGTAAGGCAAAAAGGTGATCGGTCGGTCGGTTGGTTGGTTGGTTGGTTGGTTGGTTGGTTGGTCGGTCGGTCGGTCGTTGGTGGTATAGTTGTAGTTGTAGTTTGTAGTGATACTTTGCTAGGGCTCCGTAGAAGATGTGAAGGAGAAAAAGAAAACGTTAGGTTCAATAGAATGAGACAGGGAAATGATACATACGTAATAGAACCAGTAACTAGCATTATCTCTTTTTCTCTCTCTCAAGACAAGCCCGAAGAAGTACCTTTAAATCTCCGTCTACCTCTTGTTGTATCTTGACTCACACATCGGAATCCCTGTCTCAATGCCCTACACACACAAACGCTCATCCTTAGAAACTAAACCTCACCACATCACATGAGCAGCACCTTTCATTATTATCATCCCAATCAAAGCCAGGTATGTAGGTAGGTACGTGAATTCCAATTCCAAGTCAACTGACCGTACGTCCATGTACATACATACATACGGGGATACCTTTAGGGACCACAATATTTCCTATCTTTCTCTCTCTCTCTCTCACTCTCTGGTTCTGGTTATGAGGAACAATTTGGTGAACTCGTCAGTGAATAAATGGAAGAAGAACCTTCTCGCATGTAGGACTAGAACCTCATCATCTCCGTAGTTTTTTTTCTTATATCTGTTCTCTCCGAGTTACGTACAAACATGAGCATTTTATTTACGCTATGTACCCCACAGTCTCTCTCGACAGAGAGAGAGATAGAGAGAGAGGCAGAGAGGCCCAGTGGCAAGGCATGCCAAAGAAATTCTTTATTGCTATATATCCCTCTTTGCTTGCCTTATTTCCCTATGAACAACCTTTTTTTTGTGTTTACTTGGATCAAGGTAATTTGTTGATGAAGATGAAACTAGGAGTTTCTATATAATTCTATCATCAAAGTTATATTTTGACATTCCGTCCTCCTCATTGTTTTCCTGTTTACACGATGCTTTTATTTATTTTCTAAAAATCCACGTCTAGTACACTGCAGTGGGTAGGGAGGGCTTGTAGGTGTATCATTAATTATATAAAAACCAAAATGACGGGACATAATATCTCCCTAGAAATATATATGTCCCGTCATTCCAAATCTCAACGCATCCTGTGTATGGAAATGGGACAGTATGGGAAAGCAGCTGGTGTATCGGTCTATCAGTAGTGTGAATAAATATAGTAAATAGAAAATAGGGTAAGAGCACAGACAACAGGGATTGGAGTCTACAGGGCTTTGGAGGCCTCTTTATTGAAGGAGATTCTCATTCGTGAGGAATGTGACGTGGTGTTTTATTGAGTAATATCGTAATGTGTGGGGGAAGGATCTGAAGACGGCGGAAGATTGCCGAATGTGAAGACAGTGAGAAAAGTTTGTTGAAGGGAGATTTGGTGGGATTTATAGGAGTGGACGAAGGAGTCGAGAGAGAAGTAATTCTGTTCTGATAAGTATGTAGATGAGGATTGCGTGCAGGTAGGTTACGCTGAGAGCTCATCACAATCTCTCGTCCATGCATTTACTGTTACTCTCATCTCCCTTCTGCTCAGTTTGCTCTTTTTAATTAGAGACCAGTTAGTCAGTCCTACCCGAACTCAAATCCTATCTCGTAGAGGCACTACTCTATCTCTATACTAGAGTCCACACTCAAACCAAATGGACAACAAATCCTTGCACAAAAGAGTACATACTTACTTCCTCCTTCGCCGTCGCTGAGGTTTCTACTTTTTCACGGTCTGTCCTGTACTGTAGTACATCCTATATGCCTAGGTATATACCTACCTGTACAAACATACAAGGCGCAAAAGTTTTTTTTTTATTTATATATAATTTCTGGAAAATAGTTATTGATAAGACAGCGCGGTGTGGTGTGCAATATTGCAGATCTGGTGAGGGAGCTTAGAGCTATTAAGACACTACATGTGCATCCTTTTACCACCAACATCACATCTGTTCTAATGCTTTGGAGTTATAGCTGGCTATTTAGGTGGATTTTCTACGTCTACAGGCACTTGCACTGGGAGGTATATAATGTGCAGTCATGTGTGCTGTTAGGAAGACTATATATCTTGAGCACAGTGAGTTGAACTCCCAGAGATAATTTTTCTATGAGCACGTCAAAGTTATCGTTATGAGTGAAGACAAAAACATTACACAACACACAAAAACACAGTGCAGTGCTGGGCAGACCATATTTTTAATTTTTTTTTATATATGCCGTGTATATCTCTTGTTTATCGGGACTGACTCATGTTTGTTACCGCATCATGCCTCCATGGTTGCATGGACTCATGTGAGTAGGTATACATGTGTGATTTAAACTATGAAGCTGAACACCTCCATTGCATTGTAGAGGAGACGGATATATTATATTAGATTACCGTTGGCAATTATTTCATGCATATTTAGAAGTAACAAGGGCTACGAGAGAGTACGGCTACCTCTCTCAGTTTTTCAGAGTTATGACTCCGACTTATGCTTATAATGTGTATGTAGCCCTCATGTCCGCTAATCCATTCCACTAATGTGTATTTGTAGCTTACATGCATCCAATTTTTATCACGTACTCAAGTTTAATAAAACTAAAAAAAAAATGAGGCAACAACCAGGCAAAAGTGCCCAGGAGCCCAGTACCGCCACCACCACCGTCAAGCCAAACCATATAGCCACACAGAAAATACTAAACTGCAAAGCACACACACACACACCCGCACTAGAGACACAGAGAGGCTGTCAGGGACTTGAGAATTGGACTCTTCAACCCTCCCGTTGACTCGTTGGCTGGTGCTGGTGCTGGTTCTGGTGCTGGTAGGCTGACTGCTTGTTCTTTTTTTCTAATTACAAGTAGATATGTCATTGTGACATCAATCATTCATCAGTGATGAGAGTGCGGGACAATGAGGAGCGATGCTCCGTAGTTTTACAAGATGGCTTACTCACATAAAACATCAGCTCAAACAATTGACGTATGCATGTCTTATGTGCTTAATTCGTAGCCCTCCTGGGTTACATAGGCACTCTGGCTTACAGTCATATTGCAGGGCTTACGTATGTATCTATCCTTACACCTCCCTGCCTTTTTTTCCCATTTTGAAATCAATGTGTGGCTAGTGAGACGGAAAAGGTAGGCTTGAGATGATGCGTATAGAGATATAGTATGTAGATTGTGGGGAAGACGGGGAGATTACAGTAGATAAGTTTTTGAAGGTGTAAACATTTTTAAATTCCATTCGATGGCTCCGCACCTCATGGCCATCCTGTGCAGAAGAAAGAAGTCCTAGAAGTGAAGATGTCTGTTTATCTGTATAGTACACTGGCGTTGACTGTGCTGTGTAGGTCGGGTAGTTATTTAAATTCTCCTCCGCCGGATGATGTTGTAAATGGAGTTAAGATGCGTGTACGAGGACCATATGAGTGTGTGTGTGTGTGTGTGTGTGTCTGTGAAGTGAAGTTGGTTGGTGTTACTTTATGCTAAAGAGGAAGTAAGGATTGAGAGGGAGATAGTCTGAATCTCCTGTATTATGCGAGTGGCTATGGTTTGGAGATGATGGCATTGTTCTACGGGCTGTGGACTGAGATGAGCTGTGATAATGTGTGGTTACGGAGCGCGAGCTCATAAAAATGACCAGCAAGGAAAAGAATGGTGTACTAGAGGAAATCAAATGGTTGGAGAGATTGACTTTGACTTTGAGACTTTGGCAAAGTCTGTCCGTATCCTTCCTCCTCTGACTCTGGTTATACTTGATCATCTCATTAAAATTTGTGTTTCTCTCAAACTGTATGTATGGTCTGTGTAACTACTGCACACATGCTATCCTCAAGACAAAAAAGAATCTAGAGGACTGGACCTGAACAACAAAAAAAAGGAAGAAAAAAGCTAGAGCAAACCCTAGAGATTCACACTTTGTGATAATAATGTAAATTGTCTACCTTCATATTTGCTGTTGTTGCTTCAAAAAATATCTGTTGAAAGTTGTCGATGGTGATTTTATGTTGGTTCATCTTCTTCGTCTTCTTCTTCATCTTCGTCTCCGTTGACGTTTGAGATGTTATAGTTGGTCTGATAATGATAATCAAAGTAGGTTTTGACTTGGCTCAAGTCAGTGTTATTGTTGCTGTAGCTTAGCTTCTGATCTCTGTCTCTCGGAATTGCTAGTGGTAGTTCTGGTGTGGTGGTACAGGTTGATTATAAGTCTTGGGAGAATATTACAAGTTTTAAATGACTAGACGGAGGATGGCCGTGGCCATGGGATGGCGTGCTTTGCTTTGCTTTTCCATCCGGTTGTAGTACCGTGTGTCGTATATGCATGCAGGGAATGCTGTATAGCAGTATTTTCCTTGTTGTTCCTTCAAAAGATGCAAGATCATAAAGGGGAAAATAGGAGGAAAGAACATCTCAAAGCGATAAATACTAATATGTTAGTAAAGAAGCAGTCAGGATTTGAATATACTAAAAAAAAACCCTGTAGGTACAATAATTTATACGTATGTAGGTATAGGCTGGGGTATGTCTATATCGAGCAGGGGTAATCTCTAGTTATCTGCATACTGCATACCTATACATGCATGGTTATTACAAGTTTGGTTACACTGGAAAATTTTACAGACACCATTAATCTAGTTTGGTATTCTAAACACGAAGTTTCTTACTCACTACAACGACGACCAACTCACACTGCCACGTACTAACAACTAGTTCCAAGAGAGAGAGAGAGAGACTGTCTTTCCAAAGATATTTACACCATTGTACATTGCACGGGCAACTTGAGCGTCTAACATATATGTAGGTCTGTCTAACGATGATGTTGGTTTGGCATTGGCTTTGACTTTGAATCTGACTCTGGCTCAACAGGTACATAAATATTCTTTCTCCGTCCGACAACTTTTCTTTTTCTTTAGCTCAGTGTCCAGCACACATTGTTGTTGGCGGACGAAGGGCATCTTCATGAGTCTGCTCACAGTTCAACTCTGCCAGTGCAAACTGGAAGGGTTTTTTTCTTCTTCGAAACGTGTGGGTTGGTTGTATTATCTGTGGAGCTTACAAAATCGATTCAAAGATGAAATATCTACGTGGACAATTGAACGGACTCGAAAAATGAGCCTTTTCTCCACTTCCACTTCCAATGAATATGAATTTAATTTAGTTAATGTTAATTGCACACACTGGGAAATTATTCCTTAGCGGAATTACAATGATGGATGATGGTGATAGGGATGATCAGTTCAATGGTAGGGACAGAGCGTGCTGCACAGAACTGCACTGCATGAGACTAATTACATATGTAAGGGGCAGACACGTATTTGAAATGATGACTAAGCGATGCTTATAGGAAGAGCTGATGTCAACGACAATAATGGCTGCTAAAGACTTTTAGAAAATTTCTTTGAATTTTAAATTCCATAAAAAGTGGAATGCAAAATTGACAATTTTCTCCTGTAATACTTTAATCCCATAAAGGCAGGCACGGCAGTAAGGCAAGGCTGAGGATGGGATGGCGAAGGTATGTATGGAAATGAAGTGTGTAATGATGTAGAGGTTTTTACTTGATGTAGGCAGATTCTTTATTATTTATTATTTGGTTCTAAGTTGATCACAGCCACATAGGACAGGACAGGACAGGACAGCATGGCAGAGCTTGTAGGTATGTCACTGGTATTGTTGGTAGAGTTGTAATCCGCCTGTCTCACCAGCAGGATACATACCAAGATGATTCTTGTCAGGATAACAACTTTAACTTTGACGTCAATGCAATAATGGAAATATAGCATAGGCAGGTGCGTACATACATGTACAGCTTCTGTAGGTCTATAGGTATTATTCAAAGTGTGACACTGGGCACTTGAATTCATTCAGAAAATCTTTCCTTGTATTCGTACTACAGGATTGTAGCCGTCGTCTAAGCGACACGAAAGTTGTGGACATAGCTTTGTATCAATGCACCACCGGCATATACAAGCTGAAAGGAAACAAGAAGATATTTATCATGAGCTCTGGCTCTGCTTCTTTGCTCTCTCGTATTAAAATCCGCATGTAGAAAAAGAATTCCCAGTAAATCTCTTTCAAGGGAAAAAAGGGATGAAAGAGCAGCTATCTCTGTTGTACTCTGGGGGACAAACGTAATACGAGAATGATCGAATGAAAAATAAGAAAATAGATGAAACCAATGTTCGTACTCATTGCAGATAGTCTTCTGACTTTGTGTTAACTACCAAAAGCTGGATGACAAGGAAGGATTACACCAATTTTTAAAGCGTTATCACTTCAATTTTCTATGAGAAATTTATCATTGTAAAAAAAATTGTTTCTTTTTGAATTTCCCTTCAGTTTTTTTTCTGCACCCACTGAATTTATGTTCAATTAAGAAGCTAGCGGTAAAATAAAAACTACAAATACCTACGTAGCCAAATCCATCTTGAGTCGGTTCCCACTACTCAGTCAGTGTATCCAGAAAGGAATGAATGTTGGATGTGCTCTGTATCTGTACGTAATCTGTCAAGTTTTAAAATACTATGTAGGTATGTGTCTACCTTCTCTAAGCCTCTGCCTTTCAATTTGCATTAAATTTATAAATTGTTAAAACTCTGCACATAGATAGGTGCCTACATACATAGACAGGCATATCCAATGGCCGTTTTGTCTTTTACTTTGTAAATGAGCTAGCGCTTCGTAACTCAGACGAAGACGAGTGAAGCAGAGGGTTGAGAATAAATAAAATAATCAATGTAATAATATACGTTGAACGATCGTTGGATTCCAGAGAGACGGATTAAAATCAATTGGCGATGGGATGTACATCTGTATAGGGAGCAGAGACATCAAATGATGAACGACTTTTACTGTAATATACAAGTCTTAAAGGAGTAAAACTAGTGCCGGGACTGTGGTTACATAGGTTTTTATTCAAAATTTTTGAAATGACCCAGACCTGTATTAGTGATACTGCGTGTTGGACGTTCGTACGTATGTAAAAGTACCGATATTCTTTGGCAATACCTCCACATCCTTGGCTTCAGTACCTGTAAGAAGCGTAACACATATTGAAATCCAAGTTATTGAAATTCTGATGAAGCTGGGAGACTGTTGACTGTAACTGTTATAAAAGTTTAGCTGATGCTGTTGTGTGTAGCTGTTTAAGTTGATGTTCCTATAAGTGCTGTCATTTGACTCGAGAATTCCTTGCAAGAATGCATTTAATGGTGAGATAAGAAAGAAGTAAGAAAAAGAAGTTCTAGGTCTAGTCTATCGTTCCTGGCTGTTAATGTGAGGAGCATCTCGTCCATCCACTCTTTCAGTCCACATGTAATGGAAGCCAGTTATAGAGAGACAGGTATAAGGGATATAGAGGGCCTACAGGGATGTAGCTATATATGTAGCCCGTATCCCATTGCCCTGTCATAGATTTGGTGTGAATGAATGGAGCTGGATTTGCAAGTTTTACGTGGTCTTTTTGGCTGGACTGTGAGTCTGTGATGAGCTTCCTTTAGTGTATACCTGTCTGCACGTCCGTCCAATGTTCTACTATCCCCACTGGTCTCAGCTCCGTCAGTTCAAGAGACAGTACGAGAGACTACACGCACAAAGAGACATACATAAATACCTATGTACGAGGTGGGCTAGCGTCTGGATTGGCTTGGATTGGATTGGATGGACGACAGAAGCAGATGATGATAATATAAGTACACACATTATATCTGTACAGATATCCTCAAAAGGTGTTATTGACCTTTATTCTTTCATCTGCAGAAATTATTTTCCCACCGCCACCACATCCCTCATCTTCATCTTTCTGGCTCGATTCATTTTCCATCTCTCCCTCTCTCTCATCTCATCTCATCTCCACTATTTCGTACTACTACTACACTCCCAGAGGAGCTCACAAGAGACTCCTCGCCCCGTCAGAGCCACATAGATAGACGGACGGACGGACGGACAGACAGACAGACACTACGTCTTTTTACACAGATACACCTGTACGTCTTCCTCTCCCCTCCCTCCGTACTTCGATTTTGAATTTTGTAAAATGTTTTTCCCAATCTATCTTACTAGCTCAACCTTCTCGCACTCCTCGGCTCCCTATGTATAGTACAGTAGTTAAGTTGAGTGTAATTTTTGAGCAGAGTTGATAGTAGGATGCTGGTGCTTGAGTGGATTTGTGGAGTGCGGAGCAGAGCAGAGCAGCTACGTTAATTTGTTCCTGGTTGCTGCCAATTGCCAGTTATGTACCGGTTATAAGATTATAACTATTTACATTCTCTCAACTCAGAACAGAAGCTTGAGCATTTACGTCTTACGTCCTCTGCTCCCAAAGATTAGACTTTAGAGAGGAGCGCTGATGCACAAGGAATGAGGATTTTTTGGATTTTTCATTCTTCTACCCCCTCCGCTTTTCATACTCTAACAGCATTAAGGCTTGTCTTGACTTGTTTCGTCGTTTTTGTGTATGAGTAGTCAAGTTTAGTTTGAGTCAGTGTTTGCTGGGGTGCTCTGAAGGAGCATTGCAAAATGCTGCCCGCAAGTACAAGATTGTAGTTCTTCAGGTCTCTTTAGTATTCATCTCCCTGCGATTTGGAATCATTGGACGGGATTAGGAATTCAGACGGTGATGTGTGTCTTCCCTCTGAAGTCTCTGCCGTGTGTATAGAGCTGAATTACAGAACAACAAGTGCTCGTAGATGTAAAAGAGGCAGGATGGGAAAATGGATGGAAGCATGTTCATGTTCATGTCGATGTTAATGTGTTCAGTTTCTTTGACTTGAGTTCGACAGAAGTAAAAACCTAGGTAGGTAGGCACAATGCATAGGTACATAGCTGCTGCTAATATATAGTTGTATATGTATTTTTTTAAAACTACTCAGATAGGCATCCACTTATGTCTATGTCTTTCCCGTTGCTTACCACTTGTTGATTCAAGTAGAAAATAGCCTAGTATATCAATTTATGCATAGCTAGTATTGTGAGGAGTTAGAATCTATTAATGTATCTGCAGACAGCAAGTCGTTGCCTTTGCCTTTATGAGCCGGTGAAGAGAGCTCATGTTGTTTGAGGGAGTCCAACTTGTAATATCCACTCCTAATTATAGCTGAGGCAGTCTTGTAGGCACATTATTCATTTGATCATTTTGTGCATTTGGTGATTTGGCCAAAGGTAGCATTGCATTGTAAGTTGTACTGTCCTGTAACGTTTTATCTATAAGTAGACTTGTACACGACACGATAGATACACTCTATCACTAAATAAATCCATGCAGACTATTTCCGTGCACTTAACGCAACTTAACTTGACTTTCTGTGTAGTAGCTCGTCGTCGGAACTCCTTGGAACCTCTACCTATACATACACGCAGTCATAAAGACAAGAGAGTAGCTCAGTGTAAATTGCAAGTGTCCATTCACTCACTCCCCATTGACGTTTTTGTCGAGGGGAAAAAACCGTCGGCTCACTGTCGGTTCTTCAGTGAGTGTACATACTGGGAGATGCAGTAATGTATAATGTATGAAGCCATTTACGGAGTCACTCTTTTGTCAGACAGGCCCTTAGAAGAGTAGTAGCGTAGAAATGTGTTCACTTGACTGAGGTTCGCTATAGTTCACTCTCCCCTGGCTTCCCGAGTCGAGAGGAAGGAAGGCAAAAAAAAACAGAGTCACAAATGGCTCTTAAACGTTATGCAGATTAGAAATTTTCAATTAGCAAGAAGACTCCTCCGGATAAATATATGATTACCTGTGTATACACTCCACACACACACACACACACAGTCCTCTCAGTGACAACGCCAACCATGTTTTTTCCCTGAGAATAATATTATGCTCTGTGTCTCTGTCCTGCCCCCTCGGAATGCTAACTTGAGCTTCCCATTGTCATTCCGCATGTAAATTATAAATACGTGGCAAAAACTGATAGTGGATGAGAGAGTCAAGAATTCAAGAATGCATTTTGAATTGGAATTGAAATTTAAAGTGCCATTCGTAGGTATGTGGCAGGAGAGGTCCTCAGGATCCTAGGCTTGGTTTATGGCTCGTAGTTGGTAGTATATTGTCGTGTAATAACAGAGACAAGTCATTATTTTCCTTTATGCAGTTTCTGCTGGTAGATAACAATTAAATATAAATTATGACTGAGATGTAAATAGTGGAGACACGGCAGCGTGTTATTTTTAAGGTACCATTTCCCATTTGAGCATCACTTTTTCCCTCAGATTTCGCTTCCAATTCCTAATTCGTCTTCGTCTTCTGGTGACAGAACTAGGTAGGGACCATCACCATCCCCAGATCGTATGTACGAGTATATCTTCAGGTACCAAAATACTTAAAAAGCCACGAATTAAAAGTGTAGTTCAATTTCCTCTGGAATGAATGGCTATAACATTTTTACGTGCATTGGAATGTCCATAAAACATGCGTAACTTTAACAACGGTACATAAGAATTGAAGGTAATTTGCATTGTGCAGTGTAGTCTCTCCACTAATGTGCACTTAAGTAAACTAAAATAATTGTTGTTCAGTTGAGTTAAGCGTGACAAGTCTAGCGCTCACAAAGCTATTACTATATTACCAATGTTTGTTTTTTATTTCGCTTTAGAGCCGAGAGAATAGGCAAAAACAAATAAAAAGGAGGGACAACAGGATATTTAAGATGTTCTTTGATTCCCATTATATTGTAGTAATGTCCACAAGTAATTACTGTGTAGGTAATCATTTGTCTGCTTGTACTAGGAACATGTATGCGTGCCGGATACAGGATAAAAAGTACTGGTAGGAACTTACAAAAGTTTAATATACAGACAGCCATTGTATTTGGAAGGTAGAGAGACCTACCTAAATGCATAAAAGGGTATAATGTATACCTAGTCAATGGTATTTTGTATTTGCTCGACTCTGGTAATAGACATAGACGAGTGTGATTGGACTTTTGTTCCGTTTTTGTAACTTTATTGTAATCTTTAATCGTCTAGCTTTGTAATATCTGGTTAGAATGGATGAAATGAAATTATATATGGATACGTAAATGGATTTAAATGGAAAAGGCCTCATTGCCGACAAATCGCTCGGAATCCACAATTGACTTTATAGATGCTGTTGAGCAGTCCATTCTCTCTGCATCTGTAGGAGACTCTGTTGTAAAAGTTTGTAAGGTAAGGAAAACTGACTGACTCAGGGCTGCGAGCTCCGTCTACAGAGCTCTGTGTTGGCGTTCTAGGCTGGTAATGCTAATCAAAGAGACTTTTTACTTTTGAGAAACGAGAAGGTGAATGCGACTCACTGACAGTTATCCCATTGCCGTGTTACGATCCACATTCACCGTTCACTTCATGAAGTTTTCCTCAATTGAGAGATTTTGTAATCCATCGTTTACAACCCAAAGACTGAACAAAGAAAAAAGGAGTCATCTTATCGTGTGTGTCGTGGAAGCGTAGTAAATTTGATGTGGCTCTATAGCTATAGGTATAGCCTCGCATGCACACAGTCTTCTGTACAAGTATACAGGACGGTGCGGTGGAGTGTAAATCGCCGTAAATTCGGCTGATACATTGTCATATTTTCCTAGAGGCCTACAGATATACGTAGATAGGTATGTACATGGCTCTCCCCTACATTATTACTTTATTGCAGATTGGAGTGCATTGTCTGTGGTATCCATCCGTTGGTAGGGTACCGATTTTCTTTTGAACTATGAACGCAGAACAAGCTGATCTCTGTAATGTGCCTCTAACATATTATACACTCTGTAGGAAAAAAAGTATGGCGTGGACACTTATCAATTTATTCTATTCACTAGTCAGTTAGTTAGACACATGTGAGTGTGTGTACAGTATGTGTGTGTACTATTTGTTTCGGTATTAAAAGTGCTTGAGGCCGCGTGTAACATGAAATAGCCGTAGCATGATTTGGTTGTTGGTTGTAACGTTTTTCTTGACTCAACATTACATTTATTATGCTATTTTACCTTTTAGTTGGTTTCCTATAAGGTTGAGAGTCCTGAGTCCAATTTTCAAACTCTCTCGGTTAAAGTCTTTTACTTTTTGTCCACTCTCTTCTCCTCTCTCCTCTCCTCGGCTCTGCTCTACAGCTGTACGGCATGGGCTGAAGGGATAATTTTGTTTAGAAGCATTTATTGAGACTTGACTTGGTTAATTTGACTGACCAAAGGATATGGAAAGCCAAGGAAACGAACCAAAGTGAGCTGCTCTGTGTATGTTGGATGTTTGTTTGGTACTTTGGTGGATATGAGGAGGCCAACCGCGTGAGCTTATGGAAGTTACCCATTTTTGTGGGCTGTGGCAAAATGGATTAGATCAGCTAATCCTTTACTTTTTACTTTAGTTTGATTTACTTACATTGTTTGTGTGTGTGTGTGTGTGTGTGCTGTATGCGTCTTGACAAAGATATTATAGCCTTGTAGTAATCATGTATTTATGTACTGACTGTTGTGTGTGTGCTCAGTCGGTGATCTCGAGATGTAGACCCTTTTTTAGTCTGACAACATGAGCCCTGATTTCTCTTTCCCCATTTCAGCTCATACTCCCAAGACTATGACTAAAGTGTACTGCACGTTAATTGTTTTGTTTATAATTAATGATTAATTATTCTGGTGCATATATATAAGCTATCATTCTTCTCGTGTCTCATTCATTCCCTCTCCTCTTATGTTATCTCTCCCTCTTGACTCATTCTCTCGGTAATAACTTTTCAGATTAAGGACTCTTATTCCATTTTAAGTAGGTAGCGAGATTTTAATTCTGTTTGTTCTTGATCCCTCTGTCCAATAGTATAGTGTATAGTGTGGTCCCACTCTCAATTCTGCACTTCCTCATTCCCTTCATTCATTGGTTTGCCGAAGTAGTATAATATATGCATATTGTGATGTATCATAATTCATAATAAACCAATAAAGCAGGCGTGCTTGGGTGAGCGGTTAGGGATGCGGACTGCAGACTGGAATGGAAATTTCCAGTCTCAGCCTTCA
>JAQFZC010004489.1:0-15981 GCA_034695205.1 Dicyrtoma fusca | reverse complement strand
GAAAGTGTTAAATTCTAGTTTTGGCCTTTTTGAAAGTGTTAAATTCTAGTTTTGGCCTTTTTGAAAGTGTTAAATTCTAGTTTTGGCCTTTTTGAAAGTGTTAAATTCCAGTTTTGGCTTTTTTGAAAGTGTTAAATTCTAGTTTTGGCCTTTTTGAAAGTGTTAATTTCTACATTTGACATTTTTGGAAGTGTTAAATTAAAGTTTTGGTCTTTTTGAAAAGTTAATTTCTAGTTTTAGCACTTTTTAAAGTGCTAATTTCTACGTTTGATCTGCTTGAAAATTTTTAGTTTTGACCCTTTTCAAAGTGCCAATTTCGACTTCTCACCTTGTTGAAAATTTAAATTTCTAGTTGTGACCATTATAAAAAGTTAATTTATAAAATAAACACCTCTTTAAAGCATTCTTTTCATGGTTTCCCAGTTCCGAATGTGTTAATTCACAAATTCACAACCAACGTGTTTCTCACATTTTGAAAGAATTGAACGCTTTCTGACCGCATTCAACTTAAGCCTATCCAGCCAGATCTACTTCCCATCTTAAAGTTGCAATAACAAATGTGGAAGAAGCTCTAATTGAGGTTAAAACAAGACTCAAATGGATTTATTTTATGGAATGAAATTATTTTCTGTGGGGATAAGTTTGGATGGCGATGACGTCAGCACAGTCATGTTTACACAAGACCCAAAACATGTGTAATAAAAGCATAAAATGGAAGCAGTTTTCTCTCTCTTTCTCTCTACTTTCTTTTTTCTTTCATTCTTATTCTTTCTCTATAGATCCACGTTGAAGTTGAGGATTGAATTGAGAGCTTGGAAAATGGAGTCTGGAGCCTGCCAAGCTACGCCCTGCCCTGATGGCTACTGATGTTTGGAGCGGACAGTTTATTGTTCCAGCATTTAGAAGCCGGAGTTGGTTGTTGTGAGTGATAAGGCGAAGCTCAGAGTTTGTGAGGAGATTCAATGTAGACACAATATCGTTTGTGTAAATGCAATGTGTCCCAAGTCCAGTCTCAGCGTAATTGCAATATGGCCCAAATCCACATAATGATATTTTTCATTTTTGAAAGTGTTATTTCCAAGTTTTGACCATTTTGAAAAAGTGTTATTTACTAGTCTTGACCGTTTTGAAAAAGTGTAATTTACGAGTCTTGACCGTTTTGAAAAAGTGTCATTTACTAGTTTTGACCGTTTTTAAAAAGTGTCATTTACTAGTTTTGACCATTTTGAAAAAGTGTCATTTACTAGTTTTGACCGTTTTGAAATGTGTTATTTACTAGTTTTGTCACATAATGATATTTTCCATTATATGGACTTAAAACATATTGCAATTACGCTGAGACTGGACTTGGGACAAATTGCATTTACACAGACGATATGTACGTAGACAGACTGACTCTGTGTGAGTTGTGAAAGGCCTTTTGCCATTTCTTCCTCAAAGTGTAGATCTCGTCTCTCTCAGGGAATGCGTCTGTAAGCTCAATGTTTTCATTTGGGCTACATGAATGTTTACAGTTGCATTATTTTATTTTTTTTTTATTTGCACTCACTTCGAGAGCCGAGAGTCGGCAGAGCTCATGATGCTTTTGAACCTTTCGGAGGGAGACGAAGGGGCCGTTGAGATGAGTTCGAGGGTCGATCTTGAGAGGCGGTGCACAGCCGGTCAGTTGAACACTTCGTGCACTAGATCATAAAAATACCATATCAATGATTAGAAAAAATAATTAAAAGACTTTCATCAACCAAGCCACCATCTCCACGCAACTTCAGCTCATTAATTTAATTGAGTCGGCCCTTTGGCCCTCGTCATCCTACCTTAAGAAGCAAAGTAGATCGCACCCCATCCGGACTAGAAGCAGAGTGGTCCTTTCACAAACGTCACTTGACGTTTGGACGTTTTTTGACAGTGCTAATTTTATGTTTGATACTCATAGGAACGTTTAAAAGCTTGTTTCATGTTTTGCTCACATTAAAAGAGTCATTTTCTGGTTTTTGACACTCTTTGAAAATGTCAGTTTCATGCTATGGCATTTTTGAACGTACGTCAATTCAATGTTTGACACTTATTAAAATTGCCAATTCTACATTTTGACACTTTTTAAAAATGCCAATTCTACATTTTGATACTTTTTAAAATTGTCAATTCTACATTTTGACACTTTTTAAAATTGTCATTTCTACATTTTGACATTTTTTAAAATTGTCAATTCTACATTTTGACACTTTTTAAAATTGTCAATTCTACATTTTGACACTTTTTAAAATTGTCAATTCTACATTTTGACACTTTTTAAAATTGTCAATTCTACATTTTGACATTTTTTAAAATTGTCAAGTCTGACCTTTGACACTTTTTTAAGAATATCGATTCTACCCTTTGACACTTTTTTAAGAATATCGATTCTACCCTTTAACACTAACAATAAGATACCGCAGGAAGGACATGGACAATTTTGCTACTTAGGCCACGACATGACTGCACCTCTCACACTGATATGTGAGTCTACTGATAACGACTTTTGTTGTTGTTTTGCAAAGCATTGCATTGTATTGCCGACACAATCTTCATATTATAGTTATAATTACAGCAACTAACACCGCAGCTTACTTGCTATAGATTAAAAAATTAAATTACCTTCACATAATAATATAAAAATAGATAATTGTTTATTTATGTCAACAATGTATGCTCTGCAAGGCAAGTATGTAGCTCAATTACCAAAACCTGTCTTGCCTCATAAAAACCATGATTATGATCTTGGTGGGTGGGCTATTAAATGCGTGTACTCAATTTAAACTGGTAGAAATGTGTGCCTACGTGCTACAACTATACGATTTAACAGGCATTATCTTTGTAGCTTGTTCATTATTGATTTTTGAAACTGGTGGTGATGGTGATGATGCTTACGATTAGAAACCAATTGAAGGATTCTATTGCAGATTAACCCCCGCACTACCACCATCCATCCGCCCACACGAACGACACATAATATTTGAGAGTAATTCTTTTTAACTGCTCATGGAGCCTTGACCGCGGGACTACTGAACTACTGATATAGAAAATGAAATAA
Source organism: Dicyrtoma fusca (assembly GCA_034695205.1). Classification (NCBI taxonomy): domain Eukaryota; kingdom Metazoa; phylum Arthropoda; class Collembola; order Symphypleona; family Dicyrtomidae; genus Dicyrtoma; species Dicyrtoma fusca. The sequence goes on along the minus strand of JAQFZC010004489.1, from coordinate 12,911 downwards.
AAATAAAATAAAAAAAAATGTGGACAAAAGTAGAGCTGGTTTGTGTGTGTATTTGCTTTTGCATACAGAGACACACACACACTCGAACAAAAAGCATTAATCAATCCCTCGGATCCGCACTTCAATCTGCAGACTCTATTTGGTCCGTCGCTGTGGTGGCCGTCCTTACTTTCCTGTTGCTGTTGAAAGGAGATATGCGGGAGAAAGAGTGGGCCTGCTTCTGAAATACACACACACACACTCACACACATCTCAGGTCTTCAAACTAAACGAAAATGAACTGAAATTTATAACATGCAGGTCATAAATCAATTCATTCCCTAAAAGTAGACGCATGTATCAACTCTTTTTGTACCAAAGACCCAAAAAAACCCACCAACCTATGTATATCTATACATTTGGCAAGTGGCACAGGGGAATGAAAAATAAAATCTGCAAACTCCTGTGCATTGAATTGGCATTGTACTTTGTGTATCTTGGCTCGGGCTCTTATGTAGTAGCATGTATGTAGAAGACAAGTCGATCGTACTTTTGCTTTGGAGTGAGGCTACGAAGAAGAAGAAGAAGAAAAAAAACTCTGAAACCAACCACAATAGAATCCCCCGAAAAAAAAAGTACAAAGGATCTCTCAAGACCCAAACCAACAACCAAGCCGCACAAACAAACGAACAAATAGGGAAAACAAACAAGGAAACAATTCAAACGAAATAGTACAAAGTACAAAGGAACGGTCAACACTCAACATTGCATTGCCAAAAAAAATTATGTAAGAAATTGTTTCTTTTTTTTTAAAAAAAAAAAAAGGCATACATGTGTGTCTCTCTTCTCTCGTGTACTATTTGCGCTCCCATATTGATCTGGTTCTTTCTTCCTTTTTTAGCTCACATTTTGAACACGAAATGCGAAAGAGGATGGAAGCTATTGATTGTCTACTTTACAGATTACAGGCCCAGTAGACGAGTAGACAGACAGACAGACGCTCACAACACAATCTTGTTCTCAAGGTAAATTCACATATGTACATATATGCGTCTGTCTCTGCTCCAATTTCTTGTGTTGACTCATCATCACATCACCTTAGAGATCAACATCAGCATCAATGCAATAATGTGTAAATCATAACGCCTCGCCCACGATGACAGCTTTTCGAAAAATCAAAGAACAAAAGTCCAAACTACAAAAATGTTAAATAGTAGAGAACAAGATGCTGAAAATCTCTCCTGCCAAAATCTCACAAGCCCTCCAAGGTTTTATTGGCCAATTTATCATGGTAATATTTTGGCAGCAACCAGACGAAGAACGTGTTGGGATAAGAAAGATCATTTTTACTATCAGAAGAGGTGCCTTGTACGGCTTGAATCATAGAGCACTCTTTCTGCCACTGCTACTAATCATATCTCCAATTAATAATGAGCGATCTGGGGGCAAGACGAAGTGACCAAGATGAAGTGGAGGGAGACGGACTGATAGCTTCTCAAGAGATGAAACTAGAGGCCCTGTGACTGCTCACTTGGAGACACTTTTCCAAGAGTTGCTAATAAATGCCTAAGAGCAGTGAGCCCAGCGCTGCTGGCAGGATGCTCCCTTTCACATTTCCACTGCATCAAGACATAAAGCACAACATTCCATTCTTCAGTCGTGGGTGAAGAAGCATTCTGACGCAAGTCCAGTGTTCCCTTACTTAATACGATCCCATCAATCAACTTACCAACCTATTATGCTTGTTTTAAAAAGGTGCACGTAGGTTTTATACCAGTTTTACTATTAAAAAATGCAAAATACGAAAATACCAACTTTACTACTCTTAAAAAAATACAAAAATGCCAACTCTATCAATTCTGAAAAGTGCAAAATACTTAATTTTACTACTCTTAAAAAAGTGCAAATACCAACTATATCACATTTAAAAAGTCAAACTACCAATTTTACTCCTTTTAAAATGCATAAATACCAGTTTTACACATTTTTAAAAAGTGGAAATGCCAATTTCACTACTTTTCAAAAATGTGTAAAACTGGTACTTTACACTTTTCATGAAGACATTATTGGTAAAGAGATTATTGTATTGGTACTTTCGTCAGAATGACATTATTAAAAGGAACGTTGGACTTAGGCCCGAACGCTTTTAAGCGGGAACTGGACTTACGGCACAGCGCTTCTTGACCGACGATACATACAGATTAGACTGTTATTAACTTATACGTAATAACTTCATTTTTATAGACAATGCCAGGCGAGGGCTCTGTGAAGAATGGCTATTGGAATGATGCAATGGATGCAGTAAACTTTAAAGAATTATTGCATATTAAATTTCTCCACAACTCTTTTGTACTATTGCGGTTGCATCCTTGGACGTGATGTAGTGTGTTTGAGGGTAGTCTCATTCGTATCTTATTCTGCATCATTCAAATTTATCGAGATTTACCAAAACTACCAGAGCAGAGCTCCCTACAGATTCAGATACTTACTCTGAGTCGTCATCTAAGCAGCAAAATTATGTTGGTGTTTTATATTTCAAACAACATGAGAAGTAATCCATATTTTTCAAAAGTGCAAGTGCAGCAAGCAAGCAAAGAAAAGTGTCATGCTAAGTATTTGTACAAATTCTATAAAAAATCCAAACTGCATCTTTGAGGATTTTTTGTAACTTTTATTAGAAGATTTAAAGCCATTCTTTATTATTTAGAATATACCTACCACTAATCCGTAAAATCAGTTTAGATAGCTTGGATTTAACATATTTAATAAATTGTAGAAATAGGCCGTTTTGCTCTTAAATACACGGAATGGTTAATGGTTGCAGTGTATGCAAGTGAAATGCGGCGGCCTGACAGACAAAAGCGGAGCACATGGGGAAAAACGTGCGCTCACTTGACACTTAAGTACAACTGCATTCGTTCATTTGACGTTACTTTGGTGCAGCGGTAGTTGAGTGCAATCTCGTTTGTATGACAAAATGACAAGGAAGCGAATTGTAGCGCATTTCCACGTACATTCGTCCGTCTACACGTAAACAGTGAAAAATGTGACTTTGAACACACAATAAGGCATAAGTCCAGAGGATATTAATGGGACTAAACACAACTAGACACTCGACAGAGAAAAAACTTTGGGTCTCTCAACTTTCTTTATGTTATTTTCCCCCGAAGGTGTGAATATTTTTCATTCATGAGTAAAATGAGACAAGTTACAAAAGTGGTAAACTTGTATATTTATTTGTGCGGGCAGACTAACTCTAAGAGATGAGGAAGTGGAAGAAATGAAGATTTCCAGGGACTTTTTCAGGATATCGTCTGTGTAAATGCAATTTGTCCCAAGTCCAGTGTATGCTTAGTTGCAATGTGTCCCAAGTCCACATAATGCTATTTTCCATTTTTGAAAAAGTCTTATTTCCTAGTTTTGACCTTTTTGAAAAAGTGTTATTTACTAGTTTTGACCGTTTTGAAAAGTGTAATTTACTAGTTTTGACCGTTTGAAAAATTGTCATTTTCTAGTTTTGACTGTTTTGAAAATGTGTAATTTACTAGTTTTGACCATTTTGAAAAAGTGTAATTTACTAGTTTTGACTGTTTTGAAATTTGTTATTCACTAGTTTTGTCACATAATGATATTTTACATTGTGTGGACTTATGACATATTGCAATTAAGCTGAGACTGGACTTGGGACAAATTGCATTTACACAGACGATATGCGACACTCCGGCGGATGAAGAGCCTTAAATGAAATGAAATAGTAAAAAAGTTTTCCATGCAGACAGTAATAATAATAATAATAATGCTTTGGGTGGAATCTCCTTATTTGGAAATGGTGACTATTTATGACAAGGGGCATGTGACCGGAGCTGGAAATTATTACAGAGATTCTTGGGAAAGAATTGCACTTTATGTGACCTCAGTAATTTAGAGCTCCAATCTCATTTCCAAATGAATTAGCTTTCCCCGACTAAAACCCACACACGAGTCTCATCGACTCTCGGGCTACAAAGTTTAGTTCCAAGCTCCACAGACACACAACATCACATTTAGCTTTTGACTTTCATCCTTTCATTCTGGAAAATTGGTTTCGACCCTTTCATTCACTTGTGTGGTGATATACTTAAAGGCAGTTCTGGCATGGCAGGCCCCTGCAGTTGTGGCCAGTAAAGCAACGTTTTCGACACTTTTGACAGAAGCAGTCAGAAGCACGTAGCGTGGCTATGCATGTGTGTGTCTCTGTAATTAAAATACACGCCAAGTACATACGTGGTACCTGCACTGAGGACTGGACGCGGGACGCACGGTTTAATTTGTAATTATTTGTGTGGGTTTATGGCATGGACAGGAATTCCTATATGCACGTAATGGGAGTGTGTGTGCAGACCACTTTTTACTTTTTCAGAGGGAGCTAATTATCACATGGCGAATGGCTTAAACGAGTTTGTCGTCATCATTCCATTTGGCATTGGCAGTGGAATATATCGCGGGTTAAGAAGCATTGTGGCACAAGTCCAACCTGTATTTAAACGCATTGTCAACTAAGTCCAGCATCCGCTTTTAATATCATTTTAACCCAAGCCCCAACGATCCACTTTTTATCCTAAGTGCAATTAGCGATTTCACTATTTTTAAAAAGTGTTGAAACATTTTTTAGATTTAAAAAAAAAAAGTTTACCGAAATAGCAATTTTAATAGCTTTTTAAAAAGTGCAAATATAGCAATTTACTGTTTTTGAACAGTGTAAAAATGCCAGTTTTACTCATATTTTAAAGTATATATGGGCCAGTTTTACCGTTTTTGAAAAGTGCAAAAATGCCAATTTGACTACTTTTGAAAGTATGAATACGATTTATTGTTTTTGAAAAGTGCAAAAATCATGAAATTCAAAATCTCAAAGAACCTAAATTCGGTTCCGGTTCTTTACCCCAGGCAACCCGAGTTTCGGTTCCGGTTCTGCCTACCTCAAACGTGGTAGAAGAACGGCAAGAACCGAAGTAAACAGGTGGTATTTGCGCTTTTTATAATCACAGGTAGAGAGTTGAATGTTGGGACTTTGGGACTTGCGAGAATGGCGTCAAGAGGACGCTGGACTTGTGACACAATAATGATTTTATGGAGAAATTAGACTTTTGCTTCAAAATGCTTCTTGACCCACGATTTATTATTTTCCTCTCGTGTTATGGAATGATTACTTATGAGGGCCCGCCGTCATGTGCGCTTCCTCTTGACTTTGTTGCAGGCAGGCAGTCATATGAGTCATGAGCCCGGCAAAAAGCATCCACGGACGAATGCTCGCTCAATCTGCAGGCTGCCTGGGCGTCGTGTCAATGGTCTCATATTTTATTTTTTAAATACCTCAACGCACAGTAAGTAATTATTATTACTACTACGATGCACTGCCGAATTGTTATTGTAATGCGCGGTCCCTCTTCTCTGCATTGCATTGTTGCCGCAATAATAATGGAAGGGAAGGACAGACAGAGAGAAAAGAATTCCGAATTTCCTTACTAAGTATTCATGGCTGGCTTCAAGTAGAAGGTGTGCTGACCCAGATGGTCCAAACCCATTTTCAGTATTTATGTGGGCAATTTCAATAATTTATCACAGAAAATCTGTAGAATATGACTTGGCTTTCCCACTCGGATTTTAGTTGGATCACCAGCTTCTTTGCACTCCAGCATATGAATGACTGCCAAAATCCCTTAAATTCCGCATCCGCAATGAATTGAGATTGAGTTTCACTAAAATCGTCCACAGTTGTTGCACACACACTCTGCACTTCCAGTCCTGCTCGCAGATTCTATATTTAGATTTTTAGATTATACAGATTCCGACCAAAGCACTACACAGCACAGTCTACATACGTCCAGCAGTCTCCAGTTTCAGTTTCAGTTCAGCCTTCCTGAAGCAGTAGTGCAATGCAATGTAACGTGTTGGAAACGACGGACGGACATTCAAAAACTACAAACCCGAAAGCCTTTGAATTGAAATTGAAATCAGTACGCAATGCTACGCATAGGAAGCAAAAGGAAAAAATCCAATGCTATTGGCTACGGAGCATTAAATTATTTTTATTTCACTGGGGAAACAAATAATGTAAACGAATCATTTTTTTCTTGTTATTACTTTTCGTTTTTAGTAGAGACTTTCATATTGCGTGTTTTGATTGGGGAAAAAGAGCTATGACAATGGCAGCGCTGCATATTACATTTTAGTAAACTAAACTTTTTATTACTTTATTTAGTTAATGCTTAAATCTTCAAAATACAATAAAACATAAGGTAGGTTAACTAGAGATACATGTACATTACAGTGTTTGAAAATGTGTAGGGAGTTATCCAGAGATCAATAGTGCGTGTTGGAAAGAATACATACGTACACCCATCCATCGCCTATCGTTTTGTAAGGCAAAATGTTCTGAAATTAATTATGCTGTGTAATTATCATTCCTACAATGCAATGTCGTGATCAAATATTAAAATCAGAGCTACTAAAATGTAAATAAAATACACTGTGTATAAATCATTGTTTGAAGAAAACTTTTTTTTTCCCCGAAACCTTGTTCAGATGAGAGAAGAAGCGTAAAAAAAATAAAATAAAAAAACATGTGAATTCATTCTTTCGTCTCCTCATCTCCTTCCAATTCCAATTCCAACTCCAACTTCTTGTCATGTCTTGCGTGAAGGAATAAATCTCTTTGCATATATTTCAAATTCAGTTTCAGCTTCAGAACAAAAGAGTAGCACAACTTTTGGAACAAGGAGCAACGAGAGAGAGAGAGAGAGAGAGAGAGAGAACGGCCACACACGCAAAGGCGGAAATCGGGTTTCGACTCATGTATATATTTATTTATATATTCCCAGTCAAATCTATCTTCTTTTCTAAAGCAGATTATAATTAATTATTTAAAGTTTCCACTTGTGAGATGCACCACAAAGCTACATAAGTTCTATCAGTCGAAATCTGTAGTCGCTATTTGTATCTGTATCTGCCTAGCTGATGCATCCCACACAAAAAATAAAAGGAATACTCTTTAAAAATAATTCATTTTTAATTTAAAATACTTGCCAGTGCAGTGCAGTGGAATACAACTGAGTGAGCGATCTGAAAATAAATTAGAAATGTGAACATGTTTCTCTGTAATAATATTATTAATCACTTCTACGAAAGCGGTGAGCACTGCACTGTAGTTTTATTTTTATTCACGTGCAGTTTCGGCTAGTCAATTACTTACATGTCATATCAATATATTCTCATTAGGCTCCTGTGGCCTCCTTGTGTTTTACAGTAACAACTTTGCCATTCCATTCATTCTCATATTATGCACTCTCCGTATACGCGTCTCAGTTGTTTCGTAAAGGCATGGAGAATTTATTGGAGGAGTCCCGGTCCCAGAGTTTGACTACAAGAGGCGCATTTAATGTCAACATAATTTTAATGGGTCTAACTCAAAATGCAAATTCGTGTAGGTAAAGGCTGGGCATCATCGCATCGTAGGTAGCTATGGAGACAGAGTCAAGAATTAAGTAGCTAGTTTGGGCTCTCTCAGATCAAAATAAAGTATTGAGTAATTAAAGTTTATAGCACAATTTCCTTACTCAGGAGCCTTGTAACTTTTTCGAATGCAACTTGTCTAGTCTGCTTGTCTTCAAGTATTTTATTTCCCTTGGCCAGTCTCTACCACAGAGGAGTACAGGCCTGCACTTAGGATTAGTGGACACCCTATGACATAATTTACATCAATGCTCAACCTGAACTCTCCACTCGCCTTATAAGAGAACCTGTGTGAGACCTATGGCCATGCCGAAAGAAACGAAAGAAAAAAAACAGAATAAAAGACTCTGAAATGTGTATTTTATCCCAATGGTTGAGTGGAAATAAAGGATGTTGAATTTGAGCTTTCAAATAGATCTATGTACTCACTGCTTCTAAGGAACTTCCTAATGGCAAACATAAATAGTAGCATAGGAGATTTGGACGGAGTTGAAGGGGTATTTTATCTTTTGTGACCAACCCTCTCTGGCTCCCTCGCACACACGGTAGGCACTTCCAAGACTGAGAAGATGCTCAGTTTGACTCTTCCCAAACTTATTAGCTTTTAAATGTTGACCCTTACATTTAGTCATTTTACGTTAAAATCCTTCTTACTCTTAAAAATAGCGATGGGAGCGATGCGTAGACGGCAAAACTTACAGATCGTGGTGGGTGAAGAAGCATTGTAGCACAGCAAGCAAAAGTCCCAACAATCAATTTTTGACCAAAGTGTAAAAAATACTACTTTTACTTTTTTTTAACCTTTTTGAAACGGTGTTGTATCCAGTTTTACATCTTTCTGAAAATGTGAATATGTATCTTGTTTTGATCATTTTGAAATTGTCAATTTCTGGTCTCACATCTGTTTGAAAAAAAATGTTATTTTATTGATTCGACCTTTTTAAAAGTGTTAATTTCCTATTTCAAATCTTTTTGAAAATGTCATTTCATTGATTTGACCTTTTTGAAAGTGTTAATTTCCTATTTTACATCGTTTTGAAAATGCTATTTTATTGATTTGACCTTTTTGAAAGTCTTAGCTATTGGGTTTTAATGCTTTTTAAAATGTTGATTTCAAGTTTTGACAGGTTTGAAAAAGTTAATTTCTAGAAAAAGTACGTTTGTAAAGCCTTCTTTCCATGGTTTCCCAGTTGCGAAAAGGTAAAAAGTGAACTTGCGCCAGAATGCGTCTTCACCCACGAGATGTCTACGTCTGTTTGTGTGTGTAGAGAGTGAATGGGATTGTGACTGAGCTCCAGGCTCACTTTTGTACCCTTGATACCATTAAAAGTTTATGAGTCTGAACGCATTATTTACATTTCCTATCAGTTTTTATCTCAATCCAAATAAGCACTCCTTGGAATTTTATGACAAGTATTTTTCTTTTACTTTAAAGGTCGACATATTATTTTTTCGTGTAGACAGACAACTTTTCATATTCCTGACGAACGGTCAGAATGTGTCATATATTTTATACTCCTATTTATCCATGTGCCCCCTCCATATTTATTTCAAGGAACACTACATACATATGTACATATGGAGAGAGGTAGCATTGCGCAAGGGCTGCAATGCCTCGACCATAAAAATATTTGACTGTAAATATTCCGAATATGAAGAACACAAATACAAGCACAAGATTACCTAGAGAGGTTCCTACCTATGCACATAATATATACCTATATAGATTGGCTTGGGGATGATGCAAGTTTAGTTTTGGAAGTATCATCCCATCGCATCGACAAGAAATGTGTGAGGTAGCATGTAGCATATATAGAAGTAGAGATTTATTTGGTCTGAAAATGACTTTAAATTCTTTGAGTGTTCGAACACAAAACTATTTTGTATTGTAGGTAGGTATACTTTATTTTCTGTGGCACACTTTTGCTTGGATGCCTGGAAAGAGTTGATCTGCGTATAATTCTACTGAACTAGTGAAATACTTGGAAATTATTCACTTTCCCAACGCATCGTTTGGGGTTTCGGTGTGAGGAGTTAAAATTCGTGGAAGGAAATGTGATACATATGTGATCCTTTAATGTTCCCCTGGAATTTCTGGATAAATAACTCTTAATTGCTCAACTAAATGTTTAGCTGGATGGTGGAATGTCTAATTAATAAGTGAGTATAGGAGCGGACTGATATGCATATATCGATGCAATGGATGCACTGCATCGATGTGAGCGAATGGACTTTATTAACTAGAATTCGTGGGATCCACGTTCTACGACTCCTAATGGGCAATTCTTTGAGGGGAAATTTTAAGTATTCGGAATGGAACTCGGAATGAGCCTCCTTTGCCTCTCCTGCTGCTGTCAGCGATGGCTCTGAGCAATAACAACAACAACAACAACAACAACATGGCCTTTGAGAATGGTGTGCACAAGTATACGAGTATTTGTTGGTTATCACCCGCCTGTATAGCAGAGGATGGAAGAGTTATGCCCATCATTCCCTCTTCAACTGCACCGCATTCCATTGCTCATGAGCCAGCACCTATGGTTAGAAAAATCTGGAAAATGCGGGTGTAAATCTCCGGACTCAGGTCCATGACGAAACCGCTACAAGGTACAAATTTCAACGAGCCATTATTGCACTGCATCCGCAGAGATGCGATGGAGAGAGACAGAGAGACTCATCTGGCTGGCCGTCTACCAGCGCAAGGCCGAGGATGCCAAGAGGACGTCAACGCCAAGCCTACGCCGTGTAGATAAATATAAATAAATGTACATAATTTTATTACCCGTATTACGTCCATTTATATGCAAGGATACACGAAAGCTTCGTGTTGGAAAAACTGGATTTAGTCTCCACAGTCTCATAGACAGATGCGCTATAAATGCCCATGTTTTTAAGTAGAGCTGTCTTTTAAGCCGAAGCCCAAGCTGGTTGCACCTTGCCTTTCTTTAGTAGTCTTTCAGCCCCAGGCAAGAAAAATTCTTTAGCTCTGAGTCGTCCGTCAGATTCAATAGTAAAGTAAAGGCCCTTACTTCTTGGATGTTTTTTTTTCTCTCTCTTTTATGTACCCTCTTCTCTCCCTCTCCGTAAAATCTCTGCACACACACACACACACACACATCACTATCTACACGCTTTTATTATCCACATTTTAAGCACTCTGCACTATAAAACTTGGTCCTACCTCGGCCTCGGTATCCCTACACGTTTTGAACGTACAAAGGCTTTGTTCACGAGTGCCACTCTGCCAGTGCCAGTGCCAGTGCCTCATCCTCAGTGCTGGGACTGAATTGCCTATATAGGCAGATGCTATATAGCTGGGACATTTGAGCTCAAAATATTGTGAGCATCTGAAAAGTCCATGGAAAAAAGACGACCAACTACCTACTGATACTGATAATACCTACCTCTCCGGAATAGTCTGTCCATACTCGCATAGTATACTAACAATGGGACCCAAGATACAAGTATTACTTACACAATTGCTAGTTTAAAGATGGTACATGTACACATGGCTCTGTGGACCCTGTACATTAAATAATTGTGGGTACGTACAGATACTGAATTAAGCCCGCATGCAACGTACAAATCTGGACCACAAGTATTTAAAGCAGTTCCCGTGGTAAAATTCTGAAGCACACCTACCTACCTGGATGGCTAAAGATATGGACCTAGTACTTATACAATAATTTTTAAAGCACTTCTAAAAAGGAGGTACACTTACTAGCAGCTATACTACTAACACATACCCCTATAGACAGAAATTACCTTGGTATATTTGAGTGCCACTACCATACCAGTACCAGTACCAGTACCAGTGGTTGAGTCGGACCATAAGTATTTATTTTACGCACTACACTCACAACAGGGTTGAAGACTTGTTATTTCTTCGTCATCTTCTTCTTCTTCTTCTTCTTCTTAACTTCGACTACTTTTTTCATTGGATTGCCCTAAGCTTGCTCCTTGAAGGAGTGAGTGGAAGGATGGATGGATGTTTAGGATCTTTTACGTCTTCTTATATACATGGACTTGTTGTTTGGTCATTGGATTTTACATTTACACCGAGTTTATGTTATCTCTCTCTCTCTCCTCCGTGTCGAGGAGACTTGGGTAAGATAGGTAGGCAGACATTCTGAATCCGTACGTGTGTGTGTGTGTGTCTGCCTGCTCTGTATGCACACAAGCAAACCGAATATTGTCAGAGGGAGCGTTCAGTATTTTAATAGTTAAAAACCCTTGCGTCGGATATGTTGGAGGAATATGTATAGGAGAGCACACACACTTTTATACGTGCATTGTTAGTACAGACAGAGACGAGGAGAAGAGTGTCGAGATGAAAGCAAATCATTATCACAGTTGTATAAGCCTCAAGTTTGTCAGTGCCTAAGTAGGTACATAATATGTCTGCTACTCATGTACAAATGTCCGTATGCATTCCTATTGTTTACTATACAGAGCCCTGAAAACGAACGTAAGCGTAATATTTATTATTATGCGTAGAGATGCGAGAGAGATGCCTCAACTCTGGTTTACGTATTTGTAGCTTCGTACTCGAGCAATAAAACGTGGAGGTAATAGGAGCCTCACAAATATCATATCACACTGTTTGGACTGAACAAGAGAGAGATACAGCATTTTAAAAAATATGTGACGTTTAAAATAAATGTAAAACCTGAAACTCACGCTTTCAAACAAGGAAAAGCATATGCTTATTTTTTAAACGAGCGAATTACTTGAAGGCCGATAGTATTTAAAGCTCTCTAAAAGGGCACAGCATGACACCAACGATTTAAAAAATGGAAAATACTAATATGACAGACTATATTAACAATTTAAAAAAGGCAAAACATAATATTAACAATTTAACAAAAGGTAAAACATAAAATTTGTAATTTAAAAAAAGGGAAACATGGTACTAACAATTTTAAAAAAGCAAAAACACGATAATGCCATTTTTTAAATGGCAAAAGATAATCTTGAAGCTTTTGAAAAAGGAAAACCAGAGTGAAAACGTTTTCAAAAGGCAAAACATGATATTAGGTATATGACGTTTAAAAAAAAGCATAGACACGCAGGTTTTAATGTTTCAAAAAAATCAAAACATGATAGCAATATTTTCCAAAGAAGGCAAACAAACCACTATCTAACCTTTTTAAAACAGGTAAAACATGGTAAAAACATTTTCAAAAAACAAAAACAAACCATTATTTAACCTTTTTAAAAAAGGAAGAACATGGTAACATGTTTTCAAAATTGGGAAAATATGATTTAACACTATTTAAAAAGACTAAACGTTATACGGATATTTTGAGGGCCCATAAAAGAAAGTGCGTAACGGTGAGGAAAGAATGATTTGGATGAGATGGTAATTTGTGCGGGACCCCTTGTGGCAGATGCAGAGAGTACTATTAGTGCAGGAATGGAGTGGACGGGAAGCTTAGAAT
>JAQFZC010004488.1:0-15984 GCA_034695205.1 Dicyrtoma fusca | reverse complement strand
AATAAAAATGAGTAAACTGAAATTATACGCTCAGACTTGGACCTCCTGCACATGGCGAGTTCGTATATGTAAGTTTTGAAAAGTTAAAATGTAATTAAAATAATTTTTGTAAAAGCTGTTCTTAATAATCTTATTTTTTACTTTTAGCCTTGGCGTACAAAGGAATCCCGTACCAAGCCGTGCCCGTTGACTATGCTACCGTAAATCACTTTTTAGTTATAAAAATAAATAATAATTTTATTCGTTATGTCGATTTGGCCATTTGGCCCAACTTTTTAATTATAACTAATCCTGTAGTAATATTCCTAATAAATATTAATGTAGATACCTACCTAATTAAATAAATATGTATTTGCATAGTAGCTACATTGGTCGGGATTATTTTGAATTGATTAACAGATTAAAGATGAATTTGCAGAGAAGATAAACCCAGCGGGTCAAATCCCAGTTCTCGATGTAGACGGGAATTTAATTGCTGAGTCGGTGAGTTCCTTTGGTGACGTCATGATTTCTTCTTATGCCCGGAGTTCGAGTTATGCCATATAACTAATGAATAATAATCAAAATTGCAGAAAGCTATCCTGGAGTATTTGGAAGAGAGATATCCTGAAAAACCACTGTTACCAACGGACCTAATTCAAAGAGCTAAGGTATGAAAAAACCTTATAATCTTGTTACTAAATAAAATAATATCAAATTTGACACTTACTTAGCTAACTTTATGGTTAAATTGTGCGGTAAAGAGTTTTAAAATACCTATTCAACTTCGATTCTACTGGTGATAGGTAATTTACGAAACATTGTGGTTTATTTTATTTAGGTACGGGAAATTTGTGACCTGATCTCTACTTCGATACAGCCGCTGCAGAACCCTCGTGTGGCGGGGACACACAGTCAAGACCCGGAGAAGAAATTGGAATGGATGCGCTTGTTCATTAATCGAGGATTTATAAGTGATTATTGAATACATTATGTTATTTGAATATTCCGTCGGAAGCAATAAGATTGTTGGGTTCAAAAAAATCATTATTCTGTCTTTTATTTCAGTTTTGGAGAAGATTTTGACAAAGACGAGCACAGACGGAAAGTTCTGCTTTGGGAACTCCTTAACTCTTGCTGACTTGTGCTTAGCTCCACAAGTTTACGAAGCCGTGGATAAGTAACAACAATTTTGTATATATATTGCTGCAATTCCTTGTGCTGGAACTGTAAATGGAAATTTCTAATTTTAAATATGAATGCAACGATTATTATTATATTTTCCCAGGAACAACATCGACATGGCTCCATATCCCACCATTCTAAGTATCTACAAGGAGCTCATGAAACTGGATGTAGTTAGCAGAGGCCATCCGGATAATCCTCTTTAAAACTCCATCTTAAATATTATCTTGAAATTTTCTTTAACTATGCCGTTGCTTGCATTTGTATAAAATGAAAATGCGAAATGTAATAAAAAAGGTGGAATAATTAATCTTAACCCTAAATTAATGAACTAATCTCGGATTATGCTTATAATTACAACTGCATTCGCAATGAAGGACATTCTTAAAGAATGAAGTTTACATTTTTAGTGTATTTTGCATTACCCTTACACAAGTAGTGCAGACAACGAACGAGCTTTTGTCAAAGCACTTGCTACAATCACAAAAGGTTAACCTGAATTCGATTCAAGCATGCCATTACAATCGGCACTCTAAAAATCTACCATCTAAGTTACTGTAATTAGTGGCACATCAAATAATTTGGATATCAACTAGGAACATAAACTTGAAGTACTTTGTTTTCTACCGGTGTAGATTTTTTATGGCTAAATAATGTGGCGTAGTCGTTATTTTTGTGGTGGATTTTCTTTTATTCGTTTGATAAACAGAAGTGGCATGATTTTAATGGTGACAGTTAGACTGATTAAAGATAAAAGACCCACAAGTGTCACAAGTTTCAATTTGGTGATTCGTTCATCAAAATCGACGTGGCATTTCAACAGGATAGGATTGAAATGAGTAAAATCATGTGGTAAAATTTAATGTCGAGTAGTCAAGTTAGCAAGATTGTGATATTTTGAACCACTATTATTCAGTATCTATGTTCTGTAGATACTGAAGACTAGCAACAGATTCAGCATGAAATTCAAGGGGGTTTGAGTGTTTTTGTATTTTGCTAATATTAAATTTTATATAACTATTACATTAAGTTCCCACTTTTATAACTCGAATCCGTCAAGTGTAGCGAGAGAAACACTTGAAAGTGGAATTTATTTCCCTAGCATTCTCTCATCATCACAGCATGGATGCACTTGAGCACAGCATGGATGCACTTGAGCACATAATTACTTACCTACCTTCCAAATTAATTGCCAAGCGTGTATTTAAACCCAACTGAAGTCATCTAAATCACATTCAAACTGTTTGCTCGATAAAGACAGACTGTAATAATAATTGCCAACTTGTTATAGCAGCATTTAATATTGAACCTAAACTCAAAGAACAGACAATAAAGCTATCAGTTCATATTTTAAATTTTCTATTTAAAAATTATTACAATAATGACGCAACCGCCAACTCGTTGGGGAATCTTAACGGCGGGGAAGATTAGCCATGACTTCTGTGTCGCAGTTCACACTCTATTACCGGAAGAGCATCAGCTGGTATCCGTAGGAGCAAGAAATCTGGACGCAGCTAAAGAATTTGCAAAACTTCATGGAATTCAAAATGCCTACGGCTCCTACGATGAACTTGTGAAGGATCCTAATGTTGGTGAGGAAAATTAGAATCTGTTGAACCTACAAACTGCGTGCATTACTTGATTCTTTCATTTTTAGTATGCTGTGATATTAAATATTCTAACCTTGACTCCTTTGTCAGATATAATTTACGTGGGCACCATTCACCCCCACCATCTTAGCATCTGCAAGTTAGCGATGGATCATGGAAAGCATGTTTTATGTGAAAAGCCACTTTGCATGAATGTCAAGGAAGTAAAAGAACTGACAGACTACGCCAGGCAGAAAAAGCTGTTTTTAATGGAGGTACGTTTTTTAATTGAGATTTTTAATTCCAACGTATGCATTGTATAATTATTTAATGCTGTATTCAGCTTTTTAGAAACATGAAGATTTTAATAATACAATAATTATTGTACGTTGACAGGCTATCTGGAGCAGATCCTTCCCTGCATATAAAAAAATTAGGGAAGAGCTTGACAAAGGAACTATCGGTGAAGTAAAGCAAGTCATCGTCAGTTTCGGGCAGAAACTTGACCAAGTCGAACGTCTCGCGTAAATCAATCATACTCTACTAGCTATGCTAAAAAAGACTAAAAATACTGATTTAATTATAAGATTAAAATAACGGTAACTAAATTAGGTACTCGGTATTTAAATGGCTTAATTGTTTAACTTGCAGTTCACGAGAAGACGGAGGAGGGACTGTTTTGGAAATCGGGATTTACTGCACGCAATTCACAACCTTGGTTTTTGGTGGGGACAAGCCCGAAAAGATTGTTGCCAATGGAATTTTGAACTCGAATGGAGTTGACGTGTGTACAAGTTCAACACTTCTGTATTCTGGGGGGAGAGTGGCCACATTGGTCACTGACTACAGATGCGTTCTGCCCTGTGAAGCTGTTGTCGTTGGGACAAAGGGGACTTTGAAGGTGCATGCAAAATACATTTGCGCAAAATAGATCAAGCAAATAAAAATTCATGCAAATAATTTTAATAAAATTTTTGTTTAGTTTCCTTACCCATTCTGGTGCTCAACAAAGCTAGAAACTCCCACGGAAAAATTCGAGTGGCCGTTACCGGAAACTGATATGAATATTAACTTTTGGAATAGCACTGGGCTCGCCTACCAGTGTCATGAAGTTCGTCGATGTTTGCTTAATGGTAATTTTTAAGTTGTCAACAACATTCATTGTGATTTGTAATGCTATTACGTATTTCTTCCACTTACACTAATTATTTTGTATGATACAACATATTCGTTTATTTCGTCCTTTATACACAGGGTTGACGGAGAGTCCTGTCGTGTCTCATGCGGAGTCAATTACGATTCATGAAATTTTGGAGTCCATTAGGAAGCAAGTTGGCGTTGTTTACCCTCAGGATGAAGGCTAATTGATTCTTACTTTAAATACTGATAATTACATCTTTAGCAGCTAATTCAGCTGAAAAAAATAATACAAGATACTAGTTCGATAGATTATGCAACTGGAGCTTGGTTACTACGTCGAATAAAGCTAAACCATTTCAGTTGACAAAAAAACAAATAAAACTACGCAGGTTATTTACATTTCTGTAACGAGATTCTATTTTCTATGCAGTTTA
Organism: Dicyrtoma fusca; assembly: GCA_034695205.1. NCBI lineage: Eukaryota > Metazoa > Arthropoda > Collembola > Symphypleona > Dicyrtomidae > Dicyrtoma > Dicyrtoma fusca. The sequence goes on along the minus strand of JAQFZC010004488.1, from coordinate 11,657 downwards.
ACTCTAAGCTACATAATCAACCATTTATAAGAAAATCACACCCTGCACGTGAAAATTTAATTGATGGTTGTCAATCCACTGCATGGGCAACAAGGTATTAGCATACCTATATTCATAATCGTAAATAAAGCTACTTATGTAGTGCACTATGTTGCTACATTGCAATAATGTTGTGGGTATAAATGAAGAAAAAAATATGTGCTTAAGTATGGAAGTACATGAATTACGTTGACTAAGTTAGTTTTTTATTTCAAGAGCTCATTAAATCGTCGTTTTTAATTATTTTTGAGTAGATATAATCACATTTAAAATACTCGTCTAACATTCAAATTAATTTTAGGATACAATTTTAGCATTTATGTACATTGTAAGAATTGTCGGTGCGTATCGTTACTTATACTGGTGCCGGTCTTTATTTGAAGACTGTGAAATCACAGGAAATCTTGAACATTGAGGAACCTCCGAGTAATTGTGTCACTACAAGAAATCCAGGGGTTTGAAGGTCTAGAATAAATAAAGAGAACAATATGAACGCACAAGTTTTAGCGCAAATAATAATAATTATTATTAAAAATTAACCTTAGTAGATCATTATTATTAATTTTCCTTACGAAACAGGTCTGAAAACATCCAGAGGAGTTCTCTGGTTGTTACTGTTTTGGCAGATAACGTCCCCTAATGTACGTGAATTAATGCGGTCGATTTGTTGGATTGTAAAGGATCCAGCCTGGCCTTGATGAGTGTAGAAAAATCTATCACCGGCTTTCACTCTTTGGAACTGATGTGCCTAGAAATCATTTTAATTTTAGATATTATACACATGTATGGTGAGTACACACAACAGCTAATAATCCTCGTTAGTTAATTACTTTGAGACAATTAAAGGTGGGGCCAGTAACAGCACCAGTCAAAGGGGTTTCCGCAATTCCAGCTGGGAAAAGTTCAATGTCCAATGGTGACGCATACAAGGTCTGGAATAGCTTCCAGGATTCGTCTGGAATTTCGGCCGGTCGGCTTGCCCATGTGGTTAGGGACGGCATTTTGCAAAATACGCGGAAGGAATTGTAGGCCGGAACTCCGTGATCTCTACCGCGCTAAAAGTACAAGCAAGCAATAATGTTGAGGACGAAAATTTACTATGTGAATAACAGCGCAAACTTTAAACGACGCAGTGATGAAAAATAACAGTCTGACGTTTAATACATTACTTGAATATTTCTCGCGAGTAAATCAGATCCAAAATTATTATCCGGCTTTCTTAAGACAAAGTTGGTTAAGTCTTCCGTGACGAAGCGGTCGTACGTTTGTGCATTTTGTTGCATAAGACCACCCAGAATGTAGTCGTAACCTTGACCATTGAATGATTTAATCTGAAAAAATAATATAAACATACAAACTGACACTATACACTTATAACAAACGCGAAGCTATTTAAAATATAATCAGCCAACCTGCTCCGTAGTAAAGAATCCATTTCTGATTTGATACGTATTAACAAGGTTAGTGTCTTGCATCATTCGAATCAAGCCATTAATCAGTGTGTGACCAAAGCGGTAGGCAGCTGTGGCAAAGGACTGAAAAATAGTGGGGTTCATGTTGGGATCATACTGACTGAATCGTACTGGAGAGACGTTCAAACCATAGCTAGCCATTACAGTTCTTCCTAGAATAATTGTCAGGTACTCTCCGTACACGATCTTCTGCCACTGGGCAATTAAAAGACGTCTGTACAGCAAAACAAATTAATTATAAACAAATAAAGCTGTTTAAAGATCTTCTTCAAAGAGTGTGCTTTAAATATCTTTTTTATATTATTAAAAATTTTTAACCTGGCAGCCTGGAAAATTTGCTCATCGTTCATAGATGGTCGTGCCTTTTCAATATCCCTCGCAAGACGATTATGCTCACGAACCAGTACTGACAACAAAAAAAGTTAAATTATAATTTCAAAAGAAAATTTTGGATTTTCTATTTCTTCCATTTTTCAACTGCTGGGTACATACATGTGTGTAAAACCGTTAGTCCTGGCATTTCGTTTACTCGGTCATCTCCAGCTGCAAACGCTCCCATGATCTCCGGCTTTTCACCGTACAGCCTCTCTATTTGGTCATTGGTGGGCAAAAATCGTGGATCATCCTCACTCATTAGCATTCTTCCTGTTAATTTTACATATTATTGGTTTATACTCCCATTGCTTGATAATTTAATACGAATAAAATGCTTCTCATCAAATAATTATCTGTAGGTGTACTGAAATTATGTCATAATTATAATATGTTCCCACCTCCTTTGTGCTCTCGTAAAACCTCGGCACGCTCTTTGTCTGAACCATAGACTTGTGAAGCATCCAAAAAGGCAGTTAACATATTCATTTGCTCTCGAATTTGGGTAGGCCCTAGACACAACGTAATTAAGCACATTAAGTTTGTAAATTATGGAATGATTCAATAGGCATGCCCTAAATCTGAAATCCCACAGTACCCGCAGTCGATCGTAACTGGCTGAAATGGCTTTTTCACGGTATTTTCGTGGTACTTTTAATGTTGACATATTCAGTTATTTACCTGGAAAGCAGAAGGGCACTGAGCGCGTAAAATCCAAGCAAGTCTGTCCAACCTTTGAATAGAAAGTGTCATTTTCCGGGATATCAATGGGAAAGCAGTCAATGTTCGAGTACCTCTCTGCTCCACAACAATCTCGGTCTAGATTTGTAACCATTGACAAAACATTATGAAAATCCACAATAGTTGATAGTACTAATACTGAAATATGAAACTAAATGTTTATTAAAATTGTAATAGTTTTACGAACCTGTTTCTGGAGCGAAGGTCATGTCATGGTCAACGAATTGCCCGATTTGTGGGATCATGTTAGTCAAGCTCAAATCCGGACTAATAAGATCTGGATGCATCGTCGTACTCACCTGCCTTGGATTAGGCAATCTATTCTCCATAAATCCGTTGGGGGCATTGAAGCCTAAAAACAATCAGTGGAACAACAGCACAACTTTAGGTCATAGGTTGGTAAGTGTCTCAAAATAATATACCTAACTAAATCAATTTTAAATGACAAAATTACGGCTGACAGTGACTAAAGACTATTTTAAGGTTCTAATTCAATTACTGTCTTGATACGTGGCAGGGAAGAGTCGGACGAAGGGGGCCATGGCGGCTCCCCACCGTTGGTTTTGAAGATTGTTGCAGGTGCCGTCACTTGTTCTGTACGGAGTTGAAGCATCGCAGTTGAGCCGCTCCGTCGAGTAGGCCGTGCAAGTGTCGTAGTAAGGAGACGAATACTGGATGGTCGCAAGGGCTCGCTTCAAGTCCATGCCGCCCCTAAATCCAGAACAAACTCAATCATCTTGCCCCGTAATAAAGAAACTCTGTAATAAATCAACTTTTTTTCTTTTTTGGACTTTCTATTATTTCTGTAAATTGTAACTTACTCCACCATTCTTTGAACTTCCAAAATATTCGCATTGCTGGCATCTCCAATTGCTTTCGTTTTTTTATTGTATTTTGCAGACATGCGTCGATGTCCATTACCTCGTCCAGGTTTGTCCTTTAAGAAAAATGTGATAAAGTTCAAAAATAAGAATAAATCACGCATACAAAAGAGACCTAACGAATTTCATATGACTGGTTTTGATTCGTGTAACAAATAGCGGCGCTTGGCGCTCTTACCTGCTTGTCCTTTCCTTGAGGGCCAGCAGCCGTTACGTCAAGCAGCACTACGATCACAAGAGCCAGCGCTGTCGGCTTGTGTAGACTCCACCTAAATTAATTTATAGTCAGTCAATAGTTATAATTAATGAAAAATAATGCTAAAAGAGAAATCGAAACAGAATTCAAAATGTGTGCTCTACAAGCGTAACGGTAAAAATGTTTTAAATTATTTACTAACAATACAATCTTACTTCATAACTAGGCAGTTTGTTGGGGGAAATTGAAATTAATTAAAAGCTGTCTCCTCCAGCTAGTTTAACTTTGTATTTTAGTTACTAATTTGATTAATAATTGCTAACTGACAATAGGTGTGACAGAGTATAATGATTTGAATGTAGCATTGAGCTTGACTTTTATACGAAAATTATCATGTTCTGTGAGGATCTGTTTGCGCCTAAAAATCCTGTTGATACGTATGTAACGGCGTGCCGAAAGTGGATTATTGGAAAAAATAAGCAAGCCAATTAAATATTTATATTGATGTAGATTTTTCTATTCCGGGTAAAGAGAGCAATTGCCTCAATTAAAACGGATTTACTGAGGTACAGACTAGTCAAATAACTTTATCCGACTCCCTACTATTTGCACCTTGAGGATGTATACGTAGCTTGAAAATTTATTGTTAGTATTTAATTAGTACCTTTCTTTTAATTTGCATGATAACACAAAGTACATTTATTGGACAATTTGATGGGATTAGTTATTTACAATTATAAAGGACGGGATTGGTAGCGCATGTTTTTAACAAACGTTTTAACAAGTGTCAGTAACATTGCGTTTACATAATTTATTTTTTTTCAGTATATTTACATGTAATTTATTGGATTGAATTTTGCATTATAGTCATTTTATTCAATATTTAATTTCCACTTGTGTACAATGCCATTCATTTACCCTTTGTATTTGTATATATTTTTGTTATCTTTCTAAAATCTCTAATACGATACCTCGAACCCCAGTCAGACTTAAAAGATACCGATAGCGTAATTATTTAATAGCTTTTCTCATTATTTGTAATGTCAAGTTTATTGTCAGTGCTCTTACCTCCAGTTCTCGGTAAGACCAACAGCCTTTCACACTGTCGTACAGTAAAATATGAACATAATTATTACTTAACAATATTAATTTTTATGACACTGTGTACTTCGTTCGCAATTCGTCGGAATCACAGGTGGGAATCGCAAAGGCGATTTAAAGAACAGCTATTACGTAATACACACCTGCTGCTTGTAGTATAAAATAGTATTCATCAAAACAAATGCAATAAAAGTAAACCAGATTTAATATATTATTTAACTATTATCACGGGTTAACAGGATACATATTTGTATTGAGATATTTTTATATTGAATATTGCTGTCATACATTGTTTGTTACCGATAGAGATATTGTAAAAGGGTTTTATTTTGTAACTAATTGTAAGTCATACATTAATATTCATAGTGGTTAATGATTCACGTGTTCCACGAAATCCATTATTTAACTATGCATTTTAAAGTGAAACAGTGTAAAGTATATGGTATCCATTTTTTAATTTTTTTACGTAGGTATGTATTGCTTAATATGTTCCATTATAATGTCCATGCATTCAAAGTTGCTGGAGACAATTTGGCAATCATTGCATCAAAATTTAATGCTTCAGTAGTAAATGTAATATGCAGAATTAGTATTTTCAGTTTTTATTTTTCCACACAAAAACTAGTTAGTAGGGTGAAAGGCTTGCAATTGTAGTCGCCCCTTTTTTACCCAGTGTCAAATGTCAATCGAAACCTGCCATATACGCAATGGGAAGTCCAGTACCCGAAGCTTCAAAACCAGGTGTGTTCGATTTCGGTTAAAACCCTAGGTATAAAAGGGGGCGACCACAATTGCAAGCCTTCACCCTAGCATTAATATTATTTGTATCAAGGGGACAGTTTACTATTTCTTGACAATTAAATTGGCACAAACTCTATGACAGTACTATTTAGTGGTCCAAGTTTAATTGATATGGTAATGGTGGCAATATCGCTGCTGTAATACCAAACATACATAGACAACTAGAAGAACCCCGTTTATCAGTATTGTAATACCTTTAATCATAGGGGCATACAAACTGAGTAATGTTGAGTTTACTGATTGCAATCTATTTTTTTAAATGTCTATATGAACTGACATAAGTTATGCGGAATATTCACGTTTTTTTATACTGAAAGATATTAAAAATAAGTATTACTAAAGACAATATTTGTTTCAAATGCTATACTGCAGTCGTGGTGTCGTATACTGTAGAACAAAAATGGTATTTCCTTGGACCGACTTTAATCTTTGGAATTAATTAAATACTGGTACACAGCACAACCATAAAATACTCTGCTTAAATCGGAAAACTCTTGACGTGTAATCAGCCTTTGATAATGTAATTATTACATTTTGTTTACATCTATAGGTCAAAAACAAGGTACAGTCATGCTTTTAGACGACACTCAAATACCGTGTTTGGCGTGTAGTAAAGGGCGTGTAAACAGCGTAAATCGAGCTAAAGATAACATTCAAAGATACACAAAGTGACTCGTTAGTATTGTGTTAGTACGACGGAAAATACGAGTATCTAATATAGTATAAAGTATTACAATCTAATAAATTATACCAAGTACATATGCAAGTAAATATACAGATAATGTCCAAGTCATTATATTGACGGTTCTATGTTTTAATATCCTACAAAAAGCTGACTCGCTGCATCCCTCAGTTCATAAAGGTACGTAAATAAGTGTCCAAATAATTTGGTTCTGTGTATGTAATTATGCAAAATGCGAGCCTAATTATTATCTTTGCTTGTCCTGTAATAATCATTGGAGATTAGACAACCGCATCCTTCTGTAATTTGCCGATACTTGTACTTACTAGAAAAGAAGAGTAAATTAAGGCTGATGACTAACTGTCTAAGTAGTCAATACAGAATTAAGATTTTTGTGGTAATTTATTATCGCTTATTTTTGTTTATTAATAGAGTAAAATAATTATACCGATACACTTGAGAAAAATTATGTTGGCTATTCTAGTTCCTTAAGAATAATTATGCACTACTGTGGGCAGCCTAAACCGCCAAAAGCTCACGCTAACATCATATCTACCATCCATACATCCTGGTCCAGACAGACAGAATCGTCTTGAGTAATTATCTAATTAGTTATTAAATTAAGCTATCAACAGCCAGAACAACAAAACTAGTTGCAATTATGCTGCATATTTAATTCCTTGTTTCGTTGTTTAAGACGCAAATCGGTTTTGTTGAGACAAGTTGGTTGTTGCATTAATTACATCCAGTTTTTTCCTAATGAACCCACCCATGGCCGTGTCTTGTTCTAATTTCTGTCGTGGCAGTAGATCCTGCCTACAGTATAGAGATAGACATGAAGTTCAGGTGCTTTAGACTGGCGTGGGTGTTCCTCTGCCTTTTCCCAACTTCTTCGCTCTTGTTCACCATCAATGCAACTAGTTTTGCTGACCCAGTAGTGCCCTTAAAAAATCAACAGAAAGTCACATGCAAGGGAACAAATAATAGACTGAGCAAACCCTCCGATTTGCAACTACATTACCATAAGTTGGAGGATAATTACAGGAACTGTACGCACGTGGAAGGAAGCTTGGAACTAACATGGATTCAAGGGGATGCCCGTCGTGATTTAAGTTACCTTAAGAAAATCCAGGAAGTCACGGGCTATGTCCTTATTTATCAGTTCGATGTAGAAAATTTCTCGCTGCCAGCTCTGGAAATAATTCATGGTGAAACATTGTTTAATCTTCCCGGTCAAGATGGACGTTTTTCTTTGATGGTTACTTTGTCCCGAGTTAAATACTTGGAGCTTCCAGTCTTACGAGGTAAACGAATGAGCATTTTCATTACAAATAATTAAACATCGGACCAATAATCGCTGTTTAGTTGCTTAGTTCTTTTGTATTTTATCTTTCAGATATTATGGCTGGCGATGTGGGTATTATCAACAATTTCAATTGGTGTCGCATCGAATCATTGAACTGGGATGAAATACTAAGTGCCCGCACTGCCAAGTTTATGTATACCTATAATTTCAATCAGCCTACGGAATCTTCTATGCTGGAATGCAGGGACTATAAAAGAGGTGACACGTGTGTTGCTCGGTGTCCGCAAGATTCTTTTGTGAACGAGGATCTACGGGAATGTTTCCCCTGCCACGAGGCCTGCAATGAATGCAATGGTCCAAACACGACGCATTGTGTCAGCTGTCGAAAGTACCGGGTCTTCTACAATAAACTGGAGGAATTCAATGAGAACTCCACACTGGACTGTACAATGACCTGTCCACCGGAAAGCCTTATTGCGATAAACATGGAGGATGCGGGAGGTGATAACAAGACCCAGTCAGTTTGCATCCTTCCGTCCATTGCTGATGAAAGATCTACAATCTCAAGCATTATTAATGTAGGCATCGTATTCGTGGTCGTCTTTATAAATATTGGTGTCGTTTTGGCAATGAATTGTCGGGATAAGTGGACCAAAAGTAGGCAGAAACGTGGGAGCGTCTTGAGAGTGTCCGGTCGCAAGGACACGCTCGAAACCCTTAAAAATCTGGACCGCCTTGAGGACAGTGCGTTTTAAGTACCTACAGAATTCTGTGGACACTTAGACAACGTATTTCGTAATAAATTATTTAATGCAGTAGACACTAGAATAGTGTTATTATACCTACTTACTTTTACTTTACTTATTTTTAATGAAACACTTTTGCCTGCGGAAAAAATATGTAATTAAATAATATTCGTATGTTAGTATACCTATACATACATATCCGGGTTTTTATCAATCTAAAAATAAATGCCAGAAGCTTTGCGAGTCTCTCCAGGTTCAAAAGCCTGTAATTACAGTTGATACATATTCGATGCATATATTATGCTGATGATTTAATTAATTGATTGTTTGCATCAGTTGCTTATACTATTGGGTGATCCAGTCGCACTTTGCATATTCATTTACAGTTTTCCATGTTATTATAAAACAACTCCACGCTCCCAGCCGTACATGTGGGCGATCAATCAATGACCGTACATTTCAAATAGATTATGACAAACATTACTTTATTACGGATTCTAGCCTTCAATTTAATTAAAGTCCACTTGTAACTACTTGAAGTTCTAGAGAGAATTAAATCCTAATAATACAATAATTGCAATATCAACTTTGTTTTTTTAAAATTATTCTAATGTACAACTATATATTCGGCTTATCAGGGGGATTATCCAATTCTTCAATTAGTCACTCAACTTACTCAACTTGCTGCCATGGATTTGAGTCATGATTTCAGAGACGCTGGCATACTATAAACTATAAAGTAATATCATTGTATTGGAATTGGAATGAGCAGTATCGCCGCTGATGGCTGGCATTGACGTGCCTTGACTTATTGTTAGCACACTTCCTATTCACAATTGCTTGAAAAAATCTAAAGGGTAAAAATACACAATGGGTGGCTTCGGTGCAAATATTTTGTCCATATTTCTTCTTAGTCTGTCTCTTCATCTTGTTTTAGGAAAAGAGGCTAGGGTTGAGAATTTTGTCCGGTCAGAAGTTTTATCAGATTATTACCGAGTACAATGGGACGTGGATTTTACAAAAAGAGTTGTCACTTTTGAGGTGGAAGCACAAACAACTGGCTATGTTGGATTTGGTGTTTCCCCAAATGGAGGAATGGCAGGTTCAGATGTTGTTATTGGTGGAGTTCATAACAATGGGTCAACCTATTTTGATGTAAGTCGTAAGATGTTTTAATAAATTATTTTTTAAGCGTTTAAAATCATATAGCCCTTGCTATAGAGGGATTGTATAGTAGCATGATCAACTAGGTGAACACATTTACTAAATGCTACTTAAACCTACAGGACAGGTATGCGACAGGTAATGGACTGCCTCAAATCGATCCCGTGCAAAACTGGTTCTTAATAAGTGCTAGTGAAGATGGCACAGCCAATAAAACAACCTTGAAATTTTACAGGAATTTTTCAACCTGCGATGAAAATGATTTGACACTTACGGTATTATTAACAAGTTTCGTAAAATTCTAATAATTATTTGTTAAATACACGTACAATTAAATCCCCCAGTCATAATAAAATTGTGATTTGCGTTCTTATTAATACTTGCTTCTTCAGGAGGACACAACCCATTTGATTTTTTCCATTGGAGCAACTGATTCGCTGGAGAGACACGCTCAGCGAGGGACAAAGGCACTCAACCTGCTGGACCCTCCCAACCCTCCAGTGAACTTGGACGAGTACGTTTTACTTTGACAATAAAATAAATTAAACACTTTTACAGAGTAAATTTTTAAATATTTGTAGTCTTTAGAAATACGGAAAAAACAATAAAGTTGGTTATATTAATTTATTACAGCTTGAGTAAATGGAATATGACCACTGACACTCCCCTGCCGGACCAAGACACTGCCTACTGGTGTACAGTTCATAAAACACCCAAGTTCAGACAGAAGGCTCATATTGTTGGGGTTAGTCATTTCTTTTATTCCAATTCTTTTTATTTGAAGTTATCCTGTTAAATACAAGTAATTAAACAGTAAGTTTTATGTATTACAGAAACTAAATTTGTCAACTAAACTTCTTTTCAATACCTTAGTTGACCTTATGGTGTTTGTTAGTCTGAATTAATCTAATTTTCTTTCACAGTTCAGCGTGATGCTAGAAAGCCCAGAAGCTCTAAAGTACACCCACCATCTCGTACTTCACCGTTGTGTTCAGCCAGCTGGTATGGATGTCAACTTGACCGAGATATTAGAACCATGGGTTGGACACCCCGGTGGCGAGTGCTACAACACCGACGAAAATGATGTTGGTCAATTGTTCCAGTATTGCAAAACTTATTTTTACGTGTGGGCAAAGGGAGGCGATGTAAGTGTAAAATTCTGACTTATATTATAATTTATTAACTCAAGTAGGTAGTAATATTACAAGTTGCAATAATATTGCTTTGTCGATGCGAATACAAGGAAGTATGTATGTACACCTAATGAAATGTTGATAGGCACTACTGCTCCCTGAGCATGTTGGGTTCCCAATTGGAGAAGATAGCACAAGGGATGAGTACTTCATTTTAGAAATTCATTATGATAACCCGGAATTAGATGAGGGTGTCAAATACACAACGGGAGTCACCATCTATCACACATATGACTTAAGGTGGGATCACAATGTGCTTCGATAATTTCTAAACGGCGAATTTACACTTACGTTTAAGTACCTACACATATGATGTGTTCTAAAAAATATCGGTATTATTTTATTAGAGAGAACGATGCTGGTTTACTGTTTGTTGGTCACGATTCACAACCGAGCATGATAATACCACCAGATACGAAAGACTTTGTCAACGTGGGTCATTGCGATTCATCCTGCACAGATTCTTCACTTCCAGACAGCGGAATTAATGTTTTCAACATTTTATTGCATTCTCATCTTGATGGTATAACTGACTTCCTCAGATTACGTTTTAATTACTTTGCCGGATGTGAGTATTGCGCTAATGATTTTCGAATTGTGTTACACTATTATTCTAGGAAGGAAACTAAAGTTGCGGCATTTCCGTGATGGAGAAGAGCTCCCTTGGATGGGTTTCGATGGAAACTTTGACTTTAATTATCAGCAAAATCGTCCACTTCGAAATGAAGTCAAGATACTGAGAAAAGATCATATTTCATACGGTATTGCATAGAAACATTCAATGATGTACAATTACTATTTTATTTAGTATTATTTACTTTGCAATGCAGAATTACGCCAAAATCGTTTAGGGTCCACACTCCTTACCGAGACCTCTCTTCCTAATCGATTTAACACTCCCGATCCCGGGATATGGCGTTCCTCCGTCTACTTCTTCTCGAACGAAGACTCCCTGGTAGGGAT
>JAQFZC010004487.1:0-15984 GCA_034695205.1 Dicyrtoma fusca | reverse complement strand
ATTATTTGTGCAAAAAACCACAAAAACCCGATTTTGACCCTCAGGATGCCTGGATACTTGCCGCGGACTCTTCGGTTATGGAATCTACTCGTTAAGGGCTTTCCAATGGTGTATCATATGTGGGTTTTTTTAAACTTTATTTTTAATTTTTTTGATAAATTATAGGAGAGAGTAGAAATCAAATGAATGAGAAGTGGAGCCTTCACAAATCGGTTAACTGCGAGCTATGGATTTTACAAAACGTAGAAGATCTGTTTCAAGTACTGTGTAATTGCCCATACTATAGAGCACCGAGTGCCACCGAGGCAGAAATATCTGACTTACTTTGGTCCAGACAGAAAGCGCAGAAACGACTTTGCAATCAATATACAGCCAGTACTCAAAAGTCATTGCGATTGCAAAAATGTAGTAGTGTTTAATAGTTAACACTGGAGTATCAAACACAATTCGTGAAAACAGGGTACTTATTTATTATTAAAATAATCCTCATCACATTGGCTACCCACAAATAAGGTAAACCTTGTATCTTGACTAAATATACAAATACCACAACAAATTCAGCAACACTGTTAACTTTACCAAGGGACAAAAGTGATTGCGAATGTGTGCTGAACACTAATACCGCATTGCGTAACTTTTTCCTTTCATAAGTTCCTAAATCCTATTGGGAAGTTAGTAGGCAAGCTTCTGGTTTACACCTGATGAGATACCATACCAATCTCTTTCCAAAGCACTAAAAAGTTCGTTCACATTAGTGGAGCGATGAGGGCTACTTTTAATCCTTCTTTCAAGCTCTTCCCATTGGTGTTCTATGGGGTTTATGCCCAACATTTGTATCACCATACATATGCACATGCTTGGAACATTGTGGCTGGACTTCAAAGAGATTGGATACCAAATTATGCTTGTGATCCCGATCAGAACTTTGGACACCAATCCTCGATTAAATTACAAGCTGATTGCTATTTTAGTTTGCTGGATGATAAACTTTTACATTATTATTCATGGCTTACATATGCAGTGGAGTAGTACATATTAAAACTGATTATTTGTATTTCTTTTCTTGCATACATTGAAATTATTCAATCCGGTTTAGCCGAGAAGCAATATTAGGAAAGCTCAAAGATGGGGAGATAAGACTAAGCTAATCCCCATGAACTAATCCATGCTTCCACCAAACTATACGCACTATTCGAAGTGTAAACCACATATATGCACATTTCATAAAGTGCATTACTTTTAGACAAGCACAAAACGTGATATTACACGTTTTTAAAAAGTGCAAGGTGCAATTTTACAGATTTTTAAAAAAGTGCAAAACGCAATTTTACACATTTTCAAAACGTGCAAAACACTATTGTACACATTTTCAAAACGTGCAAAACACTATTGTACACATTTTCAATTTCAAAAATTTCTTTTACACATTTTTAAAAAGTGCAAATCGTTTTTTACACATTTTTAAAAAGTGCAAATTGTTTTTTTACACATTTAAAAAAGTGTAATACCCTTTTTTACATTGGAAAAAGCGTAAAACGGTATTTAGAACATTTTCAAAAAGTGTAAAACGTGATTTTACACATTTCCAAAAATTGTAAACGTACTTAATGTGAAAAATTGCGAAACGCTTTTTCAAACTTTTTAAAAAAGTTCCGTGCACGTATAATAAGCTAAATTGTTTTTTATTATTCATTTCTATTTATTACCCAAGCCCAAGCTAAAACTGTTTATGAGAGTAGAACTCTAAACTACTATTAATTAATTTATGTTTATTGAACAAATACATAGAAGTTTTCTTCCCCGTGAAATGTATTTGCTCACATTGAATATATAAGGGACGCCCGGGTAAAAAAAACACCGGGGTAGAAAAAAACAGCATTGGAAAAACTTAAATACTGTGTTCTGGCTGAAAATAAGGTTCAAACTTAAGAAATAGGTTCTAAACTTAAGTCGTCAAAAAACGAGCATTAAAAAAAATCTAAAATATGATTTCTACTAATTTTATTAGTTTTTAGTGAAAAGGCAGCAAGCATTTTAAATTTTAAACATGACGTATAGTTAATTTCCCGCTACAAGCCACAATTTGCATCATCGAAGTCTGGCTGCTGTTCTCTTGCTATGTTCAGCTTTAGTCATAGTGCAGACCAGTTTATGATACAAAATTAGATTTTATACGCGATATATTCAAAATTAATTAGTTGTCAAAATAACCTCAAAACAGTTCTTTTTTGGGATTTTAAAAATGTGCTGCTAATAATTTATGTCTGGGTAAAAAGGACAAAACATAACGGGTAGAAAAACAACCGCAGTTGACACATTTAGCCATAGAAATAATCTATGGGTCATTAATCTGTGGCTAGTTTACCGGTGACTGCTGTTTTTTTTACCCGGTCACTGATGTTTTTTTTACCCGGTGGCTGCTGTTTTTTTACCCGGTGGCTGCTGTTTTTTTTACCCGGACGTGTATAATTTCAGTTATATTGACTTTTTTTAAAACTTTTGTACTAATAATTTTGGTAAACATTATTGAACATGAAAACATTTTTCAGAATTTCAATTATAACAAATGTCTTTGTAGTTTCCGTATCTTATAGATGCATGTTTCATGCTCTTGTTCATCTTCAGTTACATAAATAAAATCTTGTGCCTGTTTTTTTTAACTGGATCTCCCTTACACATAGCATTTAGATAATTTTCAAATTCTATTTAACATAATATATTTAGATTTTTAGATTACCTAATCACCGGATACCTTTTGGATTTGGACTGTTTTCAGTGGTATCTAATATAGCATAGTGTAAGTGCCTACGTGGATCAAATCGATTTTATATAACTTACGGTTAAGTAAACAACGTATAACTCAAACCATGAACGTTCATTTTCAAAGGTTTGCTTATATTGTTTGACTTAATTGTACATATTGCTTATTGATAAATAAATATTTCAGATAACCTTAATTGCTTAAACCTTGTCTAATAAGGGGACGATCCCCATTGTATTTTATGATTGTGTAGAAATGTTTAAATTTTGGCTTAATGGTTAATTAAAATAAACATGATTCTTAGATAGTAGGCATTTGGTTTTAAAACCAAAATTTAGGTAAAACATCTAGATTTGATTTACGAATATTAATGTAAATATAAAATAACTCTTATACATGTTTGTACAGCAATTCACAGAAATATTAGATGCCATTTAGATTATTAAAATGTGACTAACAATTCGATTACTTTCCCGACCATGTACTCCAGCTGCTGGATCGTATAGTCTCGATCAAAGGTAGCGAAAAAACCAATGTCCACTTTTAAGACCTGGAAGGACTTCAACTTTTTGTCCATCCATGCGTTCATGCTGTGCGTGAAGTGGATGTTGCCTCTTTTGTTGGGACTTATTTTGAGCTCACTGATGCGATGCACCCATGAATTAAGAAATTCTGTCGAGCGCTGATTAACCCTCACTGAGCAGGTACACTTAAAACTGAAAATGCAGACATTTTCAAGGACATTGGCAATGCTGCCAAGTCGGATAGTGATAGATTGTGCTCTAATCGCTAAATAGAGTGACATAATGATGGCAGCGTGAAGCATGACTTGCGAACTGAGTATAACGTATGGACCCAGATAGTTGAACATCTTCATGATGATGCTGATTTCGGTGTAGACTCGTCCCGAGCATTGTGGATACCGTAAGAACTCTCTTGTCCAGTAACTTTTCCCACTCGACGTCTCATCTCTGCAACGCCAATCCCAAAGATTAGTACACAAAGAGTGGGATAAATTCAATTTAAATTAATTACTTGTTTCGGGGAACACATCGTTGCTGGCAGTGCACAATGAAAGGTATCCATTAAAACAAGCAAAGAGGAGGTATGCATAACAAGTGCTGCCCAAAATGTTTGCTAGTCGAGTCAAGTTTTGTCACGTCCAAGGCAGCTAGCCTAGTCTAGTCACACTTTTTTCTTATCCCGACTAGTTTAGTCTAGCCAACACAAAATCTAGCCTAGTCAAGTTTATACTAGCCAACTAGTCAGCAATCCCTTAACATGGAGAAGATCGTGGCTAGTCTAGTCTAGTCATTTGTTTTTTGGGCCTTTTGCTGGTCTAGTCAAGTCAAATCACAAGTTTTGAAAGAGTCTAAAATGTCGAAAAGTCTAGTTAAGTCAGAGTCATCTGGCCATAGTCATCATAGTCAGCAGTCAGGCTATCCTAGGGCAGCTCTTTGCATAACGTAAAAGTAAAGTGTTACCTGATTTGATTTAGCGCTTCAATGACTACATATAAGGCAGATCCAAGTAGTTCCACCCAGAGGAAAGCAAGTGCAGTTGTTAAGTAAAGGTATTCATACATAGTAATAGTAAATCCCAACTTGAGATAATCAACCATTTCCATGTTTCCAATGTGGGTCGGCAGTTGGAAAAAGTGATACGGACTTTGACGCAAGGCCAAGAAAATACCTGGTAGTAAAAGGATTTCAAAGTAATTTAAATAGTGAAAAACTGCTAGTATCATCCCAAAAAGGCTTTTTCCCCTTTGTTTGCGCCTTTGTAAGAGCTTCGATCCATACTTGTTGCAAAAGCTCTCATGATAGTCGAAAACTTGCTTGAAACATCCTGGGATTTCTTTGTAGACCAGAAACGTGCAAATCTGGAGATGCACCACGAGCCAGGCACAACAAGCAAAAAGTCCCATTTGAGTGGACTGTTCCATAGCCTTTTCTGTCTGGTATGTATAAACGTAAGTCTGATGAGTAAAATAACAGCCAAGTGCAAACACTACAACAAAATTGAAGCCCCAACCAATAAATCTACCCTTTGAAGTCACTAGTTCCGGTCTCTTGTTAGTATCATTCCAAGTAAAAGGTGTGCACCAAAGCAAGTCGCCCCAGAAAAAGGTTTTCCCAATGATCCTCTTACCAGCCTGGCTCAAAAGCATTATTGCTGTCTATTTGACTAACTTTAAATATCTCTGTCCTGAATGTGAGGACTATTCTTCCTGTTTGCTTGTCTCTCTGGTTGACAATATGATACTAACTTGGCACAAAATATTTCTTGGAGTTAGGGTTAAATCTTTTAGGTATTGAGGTAGCTAGCAGCTACCGTTATGTAAAGTCCGTTTGAACCCATACTACTTTAATGCATGTGGGTGTAGCCTCAATTGCAAATTATAATATTTATTGGAGTTAGGGTTAAATCTTCTATGTATTGAAGTAGCTAGCGTTGTCAAGTCCTTTTGAACCCACAAGCAGTCTCTATAGCAACTTGATTTGATAACGGAATTATCAAATAATAGGTTTTTCATGAATCTATTTATGCAATATGGCCCAGTATATCCCCTTTATTACAAAGGCACACGTTTGGAAAACTGTGGTTGGCTTTCAAAGAGATTGGATATTAAATTAAGCTTGTGATCCGTATCAGAACTTTGCAGACCAATCTTTTTTCCAATTACCAGTTGATTCGTATTTTAGTTAGCTGGATGATACACTTTTAAATTATTATTTCGGGCTAACAACAGCAGTGGAGTAGTCAAACTAAAATTAATTCCATTGCTCTATCCTCTTGAATACTTTAAAATTAGCGAATTCGGTTTAGCGTTAGCCGAAAAGCAATATTAGAAAATATTGTTTACTTGTTAATTAATTTTAGACTGCTGCTATCCAATTGCCAAAATATGATTTTCCAGTCCTCCAATGAAAAGTATTCAGCTTCATACTTCATATGTAATAACAATAAGTTTTTTGTATAACTTAAACGCCAAAACACGTGACTAATGACTATGTATCAACATAACCAAATCAAATTAAGGATATAAGGAGGACCGAAGAACTGGGAAATATTGTGGTTTATAAATTACGTTATCATATACTAAATAAATTGTTTTTCAACTTTACAATTGCCTTTTATAGACCGCAGGCCTGGGGTTAACTTTGTTAATCATTTCTGCAATTCAAACTATGAGAAATGGTAGAAGTATGCTTCATTCTGGCCTCCAAGAGAGCATTCTCCTACAGTTAAAACTCAACGTAATTTATGGCCCTATTAGGATTTATGATCACCCAAAGTAAACATAGCGGACTTCGCCTTCACCTCACTATGTAGGAACACTATTAGAATAATTTTGATAGTATGTCAGTAGGCTTAAAAAACAGGCAGATCAGAAATTACAAACATATTTATTCAATTGTCAATTGGTCAATTCGCATTACATTTCAAAAGAACTTCGGACAGATTTCATATCATCGACAAAAGCCAAGGGTGCGGGTGTGGAATCCTAAACACATTATAACCAAGACCTTCCCATTGCAATGTTATGGCTTCACTCCTCACTCGTTGTATTATCAACATTAAGCAGTACATTACATTGCATTAGTAGGATCACAACCAGTAAATGCGTTCAGTTAGTAATCCACTGCACTTGCTATTTTGAAAGGTTCGGACAGCATTGATTAAAAGTGTAGGAATTAACACTAGTAAAGTATTATGTAAACATTTTCAATAATTATTGCATTTCAAATTCAGCTAGTAGGCTGAGTATACATGGGTATATCCCCAAATAACATTAGACCTTATGGAATTCATGTAATTTGTCAAGAATTCAACTGTCTTACGATCTGCAATCTGCAATGCATGGTGATTCCGCTTTGGATACCTACTGAAACTGAAGCGCCTTGCTTACCTAAATATTTTGTTTTAGTAGTTAATGCTTTGATTTTTAGAGCTTAATTAATTCGTCCATGGGATGACATGACACCCGACCCATGGAAAATGAGAATAAGGTTTAAAAAGTATGTATGTATGTATATGCATTAGGTAGTATTAGGTTCCTACGTCCATATGAACTTGATCTTTAATACAATCGAAAGTAAAATAAATCATCAATAATCAGCTGTAAAACTTCTCAGCCTACGCAATGAACATTTGGTCCCACCAATTAAATACTAAACGTACTTATGACTTAAATGTACCTGTGACTAGCAATGTTTAAATAATTTCTATTTTTAATTTGACCATCTTTTGTTACTCCTTCAAACAGGTTTTCATTTTTTTTTGGCGTTCATACAAATACAGCAGCGTTTGAATTTCCACTTAGGTAACCGTTACTGTTACGACTGGCAACTTTAAAACTAATTTACTGCTGGTGATATGTACAATGACTGGAAAAATTATATAAACAATCTTAAACATTTTACGTAGGTATTCCTTACATTACTTGCTGTAAAGAGAGATTATTTAAAAAGCGGCTATTTTTTAAAACTAGTTTTGTTGAAAAGTTCTATTTTTGACCGTTTGTTTTATAAAGTACAGTTTTTGAAACAATTTTTTTTACAGTGTGAAATTGAAAAAATAGTTTTTTTAAATGATACCTACCAGGAGTTACAAATTACTCTTTAGCGAGCAAACTACATACATATTTTCAAGCCTTCTCTCAAACTGAAAAAATTCAAACGTAATTTTTAAAATAAGAACAATGCCAATCGTCAACTGGCTGTAGGTTAAATATATTTCTTACATATGTACTAACGCAACACATGAGTAGAGAAGAAATTCCGAGTATAGGACACGTTGTGTACATATATACATATATGGACTACTAATGCTATCAAAACAAATTAAAAATTTCAAATTATGCTTTAAAACAAATACAACTCGTTTGAATTTAAGGAGTAATTAGAGCTTCTTTTCTTTCTCTGGTAGCAATATTTATTGCTTCTTTGCTTACAAATTAACGGTGCAGAAGAACCCACCTGCGTGCTATTGACATTGACACTGGCAATACTAGCATGCAGTAATCTATTAATTTTGATAGCTTTAATTCACATTTATTACTCAATTACTCAAGTGTAGGTATAATTTAGTGCAAAAAACTATTTTCGTAATTAATGGACCAATGTGATCGTGCAATACATCATTTTAACGGCAATGATGAGCTGGTTACTGATCTGGAATTATTTTTTAAATTAAATTTTCGAATTTTGAAATTTTTGAAAAAAGATGAAAAACCCAACTTTGCATGCACAAATATTTGCCTACAATTCAATATATTTTGATCGCTTTGTATAGTTCCTATTCTACATGCGATTGTCTTTCAAATGATACATTACACATCTCATTTGGGGTGAGTTACCGGTCGCAATTTGATTTTGAAATTTTTCTGTTTTCGAAAAATGCAGAAACAAGTGGGGCACAGCCCCACTTGAATTGTATTATGTAATACAACATTTTTTAATTTTAAGATTTTGTTTTTGTTGCTTTTGATTCAAAGCAGTACTATGAATAGAAACTTTCTTATTCAAATTCTCCCAAGTATGCTGAATGGATGAAAAAACGAAAAACGTTAGGTTAGATATACCGAATAAAATATTAGAACATAACTGATATATAATTAAGTTAATTCAACATAGGACGAAGAGTGCCTCAAGCCTGTGCTTCACTGCTCATTTCCGAGCTTTCACAAACACTGTTGAGTACTTGTCGTCTGGATAACTTTCGAAAGATGCAGTTTTAATTCTGGCAGTCTTGACCTTCCCCCATGTATAAGAAGCGTTTATGCTGGCAATTTTCGATTCCAAAGCCGCACGTTCGAGTATCAAATTCTTATTGATTTGTTTTAAACGATCATTCTCTTCTTTGACTTTATCTATGTAGTTAAGTAACTCATCTTCCTTTTTCTTCAGAATGTTCTTTTCCTTAAGGGTAATGTTCAACTCTTTTTCGAATTTTTTCAAACGTTCCATTTCAATTTCGTCTTTATTGGATCGCTTTTTAAAGTTGTCAATCTCGATGAGTAATTTAGAACTAACTTCTTTTTCTTCTAACAGCATACTATGCTCTGCCGCCCTGTCTTGTCTGTAACACATATTAAATTAAATTAATTATGTACATAATAAAACGTAATAAATTGCAGGTGTAGGATTTTATAATCAACCGTACTCTAATTTGCATTCGGCTGCCCGTAATTCTTCGATAGTTTTTTCCTGGGTGGTCAATTGAGCTTCAAGTCGCTTAAATGCGTCTGCAAAGGCTTTTACTTCTAAGAGAATGCCATCCTCACATGTTGTGGGGAACAATTGGTGGGTCGAGCTTGCACTAATTGCCTTTCGACAGTATGGGCATTCCCTGTTCCTTTCCTCAGTACCACTGGGAACGTTACATAATTAAAAATAATTAAAATTAATAAAAATAAATCAGTGTATGATTTAAAATCGAATTACAGCTATTTACATATATGCACAAAAATGTTTTACCTCATCCACTGTGTAATGCAGAATGTGTGGAATACGTGTCCGCAGGAAGTAGCTGAAATATTCGACCCAGTCGAATTTGCTGGATTCCGTGGTGCACGATCTAAGTTCTCCTGGCAAATGACGCATTCGTAAGACATTTTGAAGCCGACGATTTTTTTCAAAATTAGTAATAAATATTTTCACGCACTGTCAACTGTTGATTACGCTGTACCGTAATTACTGAGTACTGTGACTGTAGTTTTTTAGAAACTTGAAAAATCAGTAACAAATTAATTGTGTGGCTACGGTGAGCTCGTGATTGTTTGCCTGACTGGCACTTGTTGTCAAATTATGAGTTCAGTGATCAAGTTAGCTCGGCGGGATACGCATACAGATTAGAACTTACTAGTATGTACCAATAAGTTTCCAATCGATTGTCAATCCTGTCATATTTACATGGCAAAAGAATTTTGGAAAGATTTCACATCGCGCACAAAAGCCACGGATGAAATCCTATACATACATTATGACTAACTTTCCCAATTCAATGTTATGTCTTCACTCATATTATTACCAAGATCACCACCACCACCAGTACCAAGATCGCAGCTAATATATATCGTGAGTGTAGCTGCAAAATGATGTGAGTCCCACGTGAGCTTACTGGACTTAAACCATTTTGCAGTTACAATAACGAAACATATATATATATATATATGCAGAACGAGTAATTCATTGCACTTAATGTTTTGAAAAGTTTTGACTACTCGGACATAATTGAGACTCTGAGTTTCATATGTATTACTTACAAGTGTAGGAACTAACATTAGTAAATTATAGTTAAACATTTTCAATAATTGCAAATTTTAAATTCAACTAGTCGGCTTGGCATGCACGGATATACATATGTATGTATATCCAAATAAAATTATGCCTTATGGAACGCATGTAATTTGTCAAGAAGTCGCATTCTTTATTATCTGCAATACGCAATTCATGGTGATTCAGCATTAGGTAGATTACATGTACTGAAACTGACGCTCATTGCTTATTTTTAGTGCCTTGAGTTTTAGAGCTAGAAATAGAAACAACAAATCCTTTGGTTTTAAAAGAGTAATTGAAGAAGCTTTTGTTCGCCTGCTAATTTCCTTCCGCATGGAATTATCTGTCTACCAGAAAGACTGA
Organism: Dicyrtoma fusca; assembly: GCA_034695205.1. NCBI lineage: Eukaryota > Metazoa > Arthropoda > Collembola > Symphypleona > Dicyrtomidae > Dicyrtoma > Dicyrtoma fusca. The sequence goes on along the minus strand of JAQFZC010004487.1, from coordinate 5,577 downwards.
GTTGGACACCAAAAGAAATAAAATAGTATAAGTATGAAGTAATCACCAGTGCAGTGATTATAAAATTTCTCGCCAGACTAAAAGGAGTTTCCCACCGACCGGATATGTTTGCAATTATAATAGTTTTATTCTTTACAAAAAAGATTAAAATTACTTCGAAGTACTTACAAATAAATAAGTTTAAGAAACACCATAAATAGATTAACAAAAATAAGTTAAACGTATGATAAAGCGGGCCATACGTATACCACTGATGGTATGCCTTGTTTACATTTTGGGCTCTAAGTTCTAAGTTTTCACTTATTTTCTTCTCAATTACATTAGGCTTACCAGCAGCAGCCATGTAAAAGTCCTTAAACTGATTTGTAGTTGCCTTCACTGAAAGAATCTTCGTTTTGCTTGATGCCTATTGGAATCCAGAAGTACATAAACGAAATTGTATCTCAAGGTCGGGTGCGGTAGCAAAGTGTTTATAGTTAACACAAGTGGGGTTCCTTTCCTCGTGCCGGTTTTTTTTTTGCAGAATATTATATATTATATGCGTTTATCCTTGCGTATATTATACGCATGGAATTATCTGGTCACCAAATATATGCCAGTGATTATGAAATTTCCTACCAGAATATGTTTACCATTTCATCCACTTTGGGGGTCAAATCATTTCATCCTGGTGGGCGAAATATAGATATACCATTTCCTTCCCCCGTTCTCGTCTCATGTTCTCAAATTAATTTGGTTTAAACTAGAACGTTTCATCTGTAGTTAATCTACCGTATTAAAAATTTCAGCTAGGGGGTTCTCTACAATTGCAATTTCCTTTAGCGTAGTGCAAATATTTTTTGTTTTGAGTTTTTGCAGTCATTCAATTTTCACTTAATAAAACACCATAATTATAATTTTGAATCTAATTACAGCTATTTATAAATTAATAAAAACATTTTTCTCCATCCACTGGTGAACATTTAATGCGTGAAAAATGTGTTCGCAGGGAGTTGCTGAAATATTGAAGCCTTTCATGTTTGTTGGATCACAATTATCAATGCAGATGGCGCACGAAGAAATTTTGCAATAGTTTGAAACTTACTAGTTTGTCAAACAAAAATCACAGATATTTTCACTGTTGACTGTGCTATGCTGTATTTATTAGGTACCTTTGTTGAAGTTGTTTAGACATTTAAAAAATTACGAAAACTCGTATTGTGTGACTATATCGAGCTCGTGAAAGCTTCCTTGACCAGCATTTATGTAAAACAAAGATTCGATTTACGAAACTAAATTAAAGGTAACTAAAATTCTTATACATGTTCATACAGCAAGTGCCACAATTTATTAGACGCAGTTTATATTACTCAAATGTGACCAACAATTCGATTACTTTCCCAACCATGTACTCCAGATGCTCGATCGTATAGTCTCGATCAAAGGTGCCCAAAAAACCTATGTACACTTTCAAAACCTGAAAGGACTTCAACTTTTGGTCCATCCAAGCGTTCATACTGTGCGTGAAGTGGATGTTGCCTCTTCTGTTGGGACTTATTTTGAGCTCATTGATGCGATGCACCCATGAATTATGAAACTTTTTGCTAGTCGAGTCAAGTCTAGTCTTACACTTTTTTCGAGTCCTTCCTAACTTTCTAGTCTACTCTAGTCAACACAAAATATACCCTATAGTCAGTTTTAGTCTGGTGAACTCGTCAGCTATCCCTTAACAAGAAGAAAATCTTGGCTAGTCTAGTCTAGTTATTTGTTTTCTAGGTCTTTTGCGAATCTAGTCAAATCAAGTCACAAGTTTTGAAAGAGTCAGCTAGACTAGTCTAGTCAAGTCAAGCGGTCGAAAAAACCCAAAAAGTCTAGTCAAGGCAGACTAGACTGGGGCAGCTCTTTGCATAACGCAAAAGTAAAGTGTTACCTGATTTGATTTAGCGCTTCAATGTATACATACATGGCAGATCCAAGTAGTTCCACCCAGAGGAAAGCAAGTGCAGTTGTTGTTAAGTAAATATATTCATACATAGTAATAGTAAATCCCAACTTGAGATAATCAACGATTTCCATGTTTCCAATGTGGGTCGGCGTGGAATTTGACGGAAGACCGAAAAACTACCTGCTACTAAAAGGCAATTAAAGTAAACTAAATACTGAAAGACTGCTAGTATCATCCCAACAAGACCTTTTCCCCTTTGTTTCCGCCTGAGTGAGAGCTTCGAGCCATACTTGTTGCAAAAGCTCTCATGGTAGTCGAAGACTTGTTTGAAACTTCTTAGGATTTCTTTGTAGACCAGAAACGTGCAAATCTGGAAATGCACCAACAGCCAGGCACAACAAGCAAAAAGTCCCATTTCAGTGGAGTGTTCCATAGCCTTTTCTGTCTGGTATGTGTAAACGTAAGTCTGATGGGTATAATAACAACCAAGTGCAAGCATTATAACAAAATTGCAGCCCCAACCAATAAATCTACCCTTTGAAGTCACTAGTTCCGGTCTCTTGTTAGTATCATTCCAAGTAAAAGGTGTGCACCAAAGCAAGTCGCCCCAGAAAAAGGTTTTCCCAATGATTCTCTTACCAGCCTGGCCTGGTATTGCAGCCTGGTATTGAAGTTGTCAAGTCCTTTTGAATCCACAAGCAGTCTCCATCGGAACTTAAATTGAATACGGAATTAGCAAATAATGGAGTTTTCATGAATCTCTTTATGCATTACGGCCCAGTATATCACCTTTATTACAATGCGGCGCATGCTTGGAAAAATGTGGTTGGCTGTCAAAGAGAGTGGATATCAAATTAAACTTGTGATCCATATCAGAACTTGGCACTGCAATCCTGTATTCAATTAACAGTTGATTCGTATTTTAGTTAGCTGGATAATAAACTTTCAAATTATTATTTGAGGTTTACCATAGCAGTGGTAGTACATTATACTGATTATACTAAAATTGATTCTATATACATAGCTCTTTTCTTGCTTACTCTAAGATTATTCAATCCGGTTTAGCCGAAAAGCAATATTAGCAAATATTGTTTACTTGTTAGGATTACAATAACTGTAGACTGTTTTTATCCAATTGCCAAAAATATCAATTTCCAATCCTCCAATGAAAGTATTCATCTGCACGAAGCAGTAAGTGGTGAGCTCTTGCGGGAGCACCTTAAATGTCAAAAACACGTAGCTAATGACTATGTATCAAAATAACCAAATCAATTTAAGGAGAATAGGAAGACCGAAGAACTGGGAAATATTGTGGTTTGTAAATTACGTTATTATATACATACTAAATAAATTGTTTTCAACTTTACAATGGCCTTTTATTGACCGCAGCAGGCCTAGGGTTAACTTTGTTAATCATTTCTGCAATTCAAATTTCAAACTAGGAGAGATGGTAGTAAGTAGGCTTCCTTCTGGCCTCCAAGAGAGCATAATCGGCACGGTTTAAATTTTTTTCGTTGTAAAAAGTAAATGGGAACAAGACTCAGCTACAGTATCTGCATCTGGTGACTAGTTCCGTTTGCGGGAGAAAAGTTGTTCACATAACGATGAACGTTCTGTATTCGTACGGGGTTTTCCATTAATTATAGTGTTGAATTTTTACTCTTTGTTAATATTTTTTATTTTCAGTACGTACCGAGTTTAGATTGTAAAGTTTCTGCAAAAAATTGTTTTAAGGCTTTTTAAACCCAATAATGGGGTTACGGACTACTCGCCTACTGACTATTCGCCGACGGCCTACTCGCCGACGGCCAACTCGCCTACTTTAATCTTGCCAACCGACCAACTTGCCAACTGGACAAGTCGACTAATTACCAACTTGCCAACTAGACAGGCCGACTACTTACCAACTTGACAACTGGACAACTCGACTACTAACCAATTTGCCTACTCAAGGAGATGACAACAGAGCACTTACTGTTGCTATTCATACCTGCGATAACTTTACGATGACGAGTTTGAATATTATAGACCATACTGAACACGTTGAACGATATATTGATTTCTTGTCAATTTTTCATTTTGTTTTCACACTGGCTTAAATTGGCTTCAATATTCGAAAGTCAGAGCGATAAACCCAATCATCACTTTGAAGGACGCTTATTCGGAATTTCAAAACGAAATAAATTTGGTTTCACAAATTGTCGATGTGCAAATCGAAAGTGTTATGGAACTTTAATAGAAATAGATACCCAGTAAAATCACCAACAGAACTAAGATCGGTAAAATTACCAAGCATTAATTAAATCGATAAAAGTCACTTTCGATATTAATTAAAGTATAGGCTTAACAACTACTCGTTTTTCTCACAGCGTACACTATTTTTACTTTAAAGTTTCTGCAGGTATTTTTAGTACAGCATATTTGCATTCGATAGCTTGAGGCAATGACAATCACGAAGAATCGACCTCTGATGTGTTTGCAAAAGCACAGACGTAATTCTAATTTAAAACAGGAAACTTGAAACTACTTGTTTTTAGTATATTTTGCTTTTCCCCGCGATGGTACTGGGTATCTTTTTCTGTTAAAGTTCTAAAACGCTTGCGGTTCGCCGACAATTTATGGTGCCATTTCGTTTTGAAATTAAATATTTTGAAATTTTGAGAAAATTAGTTACCGTAAACTCTCTAATAGAACGCCCGCGCACTATTCCATTCAGCCTCTCGGACCCCCGCGTACAATGAGAGACCCGCGCTTTAATAGAGACCCGCGCATTATCCAAACTAACAGTTTTACCACTCTAAATTTAGTTGAAATAAACAGTCTAAAAACAAGAATTTTGACACTTTTAAGCAACTTAAAAGTATGTGTCATTAAATTCAAGCTGTTCAGTGGCTAAAAAGTTAGGTTTACACTAATTTCTGTACACTTAAACACTGAAAATAATTCCGGTGACCCGCGTACTGTTAGAGACCCGCGTATTATTGGAGACCCGCGCATTATTCCATTCAGGCCCTCGGACCACCGCGTACAATTAGAGACCTGCGTAGTAATAGAGACCCGCGTTGTAAAAGAGAGTTTACGGTAGTATATATGGTCTATAATATTCAAAATCGTCATCGTAAAGTTATCACAGGTATGAATAGCAACAGTAAGTGCTCTGTTGTCATCTCCTTGAGTAGGCAAATTGGTTAGTAGTCGAGTTGTCCAGTTGTCAAGTTTGAAGTAGGCAAGTTGTCCGTTGGCAAGGTCAAAGTAGGCGAGTTGGCCGTCGGCGAATAGTCAGTAGGCGAGTATGCCGGCTCCCCAATAATGCTTTATAATGCTGGTAAAATTATTTAATGCTTTATTATGCTTTTTAGCCCTTAATAATGCTTTCAATGCTTTTAGTGCTTTAAAAAATTCTTTTTGAGCTTTTTCGATTAAGTAGAAGGTGTGAGCTCTAAAACAATGGAAATCCACTATTTTGGACTTGAGACGATGCATGTAATGGGAGATTGACGGTAGACATAGAACTAGGTTAAGTAGCGTAAGAAGATTGTAAGTGAGAAGACGGCAGTGGCCGTTGGAAGTTAGAAGAGTGTTGAGTGTGGAAGGAGGACTGACGATTCAGTCTTGGAGTGAGAGCGGAAGCGTGAAGTACGAGCGAAGAAGTG
>JAQFZC010004486.1:0-15992 GCA_034695205.1 Dicyrtoma fusca | reverse complement strand
AACCATTCAGTGACGTGTACCGTACAAACACAGAGCCATACACGATTAGCAGGCAGTGACCGAGGATTGAAGCTTCGTGCTGAGGCTGGAAATTTCTATTCCAGTCTGCAGTCCTAACCGCTCACCCAAGCACGCCTGCTTGGTTATGAGAATTTAGGGCGGTAAAATCAATGACTGATTTCGAAATTATTACTATGATGTAGCTTTTTACTGGTGCTCGTAAGCAGTTGTTTCTGTCTGGAATTTGATCTGTGGGTTGCCACAGGGCAATTCCCTTGATCTTCTTCCTAATATGGTGGTTATCGGTCTTACGCCCAAGGACCACTTTACGAAACTAAATCACATATTTTTTGGATATAGGATACTTATTTTCGTTGACATGCCTGGAGGGGGATAGATGTTCATTCATATTTCTTCATTCACAACTTCCTCCCAATTTTCCACATATCTCGAGTTATCCGGCTCAATTATTGCATCCAACGCAGCGAACAGAGTGTTTATCTGCCAGCATACGGAATTGAACCGCTGTACCCCATATGTAGACATATTGAGGACGAGCCCATGCTCCACTCAACCACCCTGTCGCTCTTACTGCTTTCGAATTTAGAGCTTAGGTTAGAATTAAGGGTACAAGCCCGTTTAATTCTGAGTATTTGAAAGTTTAATTTGTGTATGTTTGATAAAAATTGCTGTCCTAGTTTGAATATTAAAGAACTTTTTTTGCTATACTTGCAATGTTAAACAAATTATCCAATAATGTATTGCGCACCAGAGGGGTGGGCAAATTACAAATATTTTGTGCATGTGTTCTAAGTAGTGTGTGTAGGTGAGATTCACAAAACATTTAAAGAAGTTCGGCACTTTTATTACTTCATCTCCAAATATTTGTAGTTATCGTTTTAAGGGCTAAATTTCCCTATGTGCAGGTGGACTAGAAATCTTGAGCTCGTGGATAAAACAATGTAGGATGTACCGCAAAGATATGTATAATGACATTCTTTGCCAAAACTCAAAAGAAATTGTGCAAAACACTTGATGTTGGCAGGTATTTTCTAATTTGGTAGGTTGAAGGTATCAGACATATGACCAACTTGATCAACAATTGTTTCATGGAAACAAGCACACAATCATAGAGAGGCATCCGCAATTGCCTTTTCTGATTCCTGTTGAAGAGATGTTGAAAGACATGTGTGTAAAAGTTAAAGAAACATTAATTACCAACAAAAACAAGCCCACAAGTTGAATTTATTCTTCGTAAAACACTGACCTCAAAGTGCAAGGCAGATGACAGGGCCCTGTCATCTTTTCGATTCCATAACTAGGCGCCAATATGCTGCTAATTGCTGCTACAGAAGTGTCTACGACGTATTTCGCTAAGCTTAGTGTGTTGAAATTTAACACTTAAGAACTAAATATTAGTTTAAATAAAAATTATGAAAATCGAAACTATTATGCGGTATTTGTGAACCTATCTGAATTATTAAATTGTAACCTTAGTTTTAACGTTAGCATTTCAACATGTGATACATCACTATAAAGCTGACTTAATACGCTTTAAATAAAAAACGTTCAGTTGATTAATGTAAGATGGGGCAAAATTGTGTTACGGGACATAACCGTGAATGGGGCAAAACCGTGGATGGGACAAATCCGTGGATGAGGCAAATCCGTGGATAGGACAATTCCGTGGATAAGACAAATCCGTGGATGGGGCAAATCCGTGGTGGGGCAAAACCGTGTATAGTTTAAAACCATGTCAAGGAACTCCGTTGCAGTTGAAAACTGTTCGTTTTTAATTGATTTTTATACTGAACTTCATCGATGAATTATTTTTAAATCATTTTTTTTACAAATAATAAAAATAGCTAAAACTGAACCCAGACACTTAAAGAGGTGTGTAAAAATCCTTTAAGTAGTTTCTGTTTGAACAACATTAAAAACCGATGCCTAATAAATATGTGACTGCATATTTACGACTGATCAAGTCATGTCAGAACTAAACATTAAACTAATCAATAAAAACTATTATAATAATAAGCTTGTTGACGTCTGATTAAATTATTGAATGCTCATATTATGAGTAAGATTGGATTTGAACGGAAAGCAGTCGCAAGTACACTTACATACAAATGTTTAACGCAGCCCAGGTTTGTGTGTGGTAGCAGTTTGCTACCACAATTATCAGTCGTTGTTCCATGTTCATGACCGAAACATGGGATGATCACATAAGACCTTACCCTATTTTTCGGGGTAATGCTGTTTCGTTTCGATTTAATCTGTCAGCAACAAGAAAATAAAAAAGCATGCACTTGCCTTGAACTTATACCTAAAGAACCTGTCTGTACCCGAGGATCTTCAGCGAAAAAAAGGTTCGATTAAAACCAAAATATTATAAATTGAATAAGCCATATTCAATATCAAAAAATGTTAAAATTGAATTTTAAATTTGTTGAATTTTTACTTTTAATTTTGTAAGCAGGAGCTTCTTAATTAAAAGTTGAAAAGAGGAAGGATAGCTTCCATTTGCACCCAACATAATTACAATAACAGGTCAAAAAACGACAGCCAGTGACCACAATTTGAGGACCGGTCGCTAATTTTGAACTAGTTGACCCCACTGTTCGAATGGACCAAGACACAAGCCAAGCAGAATGTTTATTTGGGGAGAAAAGCAATGTATGACCCTTGCATACCGTATTTAAAAGATAAATAGGATCTCGATGAGATCAAGGTTGTTGGTCTATACATTGGGGAAAGAGGAACCACTATAAAAAAATTCTTGACTTTATGAAAGATAATGGAATTCCACCGTCACTGCTGATAGAAGATGTCACTCGGACAGTGCTTAAGATATCAACACAAATCTGCATTTACCATTTATTTTCGAGTACAAGGTTCCACACAACATTTTCCCCCTTACACAGCCCAAACCAGCAAAGACGCGCAATCATATGTTATGCCGTACTTTATAGAAAATATTATTGCTGTTCCACTGCAGTAACCAGTTTTAAAATCGGTTTAAAAACAACGCTTTGAACAAAATACTGAGAAAAAGTAGATGTTTTTTATGCTCACCATATATTAGTTTTTTGTTTACAACTTTTCTGCTTTTAAACAATTCTAAAACTGATTGCTGTGGTCGATGCGCAACGCAAGTCTCTATCAAAAACGTTGTTAAAGCTCTGCAACTTTGACAGTAAGGGCTGTGGAAGGGGAAAAGTGAGATGGTTATGTAGGACAGGACCCTGTACACAGAGCAATTAGTTGCATATTGTTTCGGAATAGAATTAACTGTACAACATTCATTATAAAATAAATATAAACGTTTGTTTAAAAAATTCTGATTGGAATACTGTGTCCGTTGGGCTATCCTCATTGGTTGACAGTGATGACTTTAATGCGTTAATAAAGTTCGTCTTTCTCTATAATATACTTTAAGCCAACTCGATTTGAAATCAAAATTATTCGTTTTTCAAATTGTAGTAGGTACAATTATTTACATGTCACGCTTATTCACATAGACATATGATCGTTCAGAGGCATTCAGTAGAAGGCTCTGGTAGCATAGTAATGTTTATAACCATCAAATCGGCCTAAGATAACTTTACCACGCTTTCCAATTAAGGTGAAGATTAAGAACTGAAGAATGACATAATTTTGAGCAATAAGGGTAAGTGCAAAGCGTAAGCTCTCAAATATTACGTAAACTTAAAACATGGCATCGGTGACGGTTTTTAATGTTATTCAAACAGAAACTACTTAAAGTATTTTTACACACCTCTTTCCGTGCTTGGGTTCGTTTTAAGTCAGTTGTATGATTTGTAAAAAAATGATTTACAAATAATTCAACAGATGAAGTTCAGGTTGAAAATCAATTAAAAACGAACAGTTTTAATACTGCGGCGGATTTCCTTGACTCATGGTTTTAAACTATCTACGGGTTTGCCCCATCTTCGGTTTTGCCCGACCACGGATTTGCCCTACCACGGATTTGCCCCACCACAGATTTGCCCCATCCATGGTTTTGCCCCATCACGGATTTGATCCATCCGCGGTTGCGCTCCATACCACCGTTTTGTCTTGCCTTTCATCGCACAAAGGCTAAGCATCGTGGATAGAACCGTTGCTGCTCCAACGACGGACACCCAAATGGCAGTATCGAATGGATTCGTAAAGATTTCGAAGGAGGTTTTATTCTTCCAAGCGTTCTCCGACGTCACAAATGTATATGGACTTATATGACCCACAGGGTAGAATGTATACCCATGAAAAGTGTGGTCCTCGGAATAAATGTATTGCTCGCAACTCCCTGCAACACAATTTAATATTTTTGGATACAGCCTGTCATAGTGGACTTGACCTGAAGAATTTAAGCTCAATGTAAGGAATTGAAATGTGGCTTCCCAAATACTATTTGGATTGAATCGATTGAAGGGAGAACCTGTTGTAACTTTTTTAATGCCTGAAATGCTTTCTTTGCTAAAGGGGCGGCTGATCCAAACAAAGTTCTTTCCAAATTCAACAACAACTGTCTCGTATTGATGCATTGCCTCCGTGAAGCAGTGTACAATTTCCATGTAGACGCATTCATAAAAATCTCCTGGGATTTTGTCAACCCTGGTAGGAGCAAAATAGTCAAAATGGCGGGGATCAGGATCTATTTGTGCATACTTGAAGCTATATTGCGATATGTGAGGAACTTTGAAGGAGTTATTTACTTGGTAATGTAACTTAACCACAATTGGCAAATGACTTTCTGGGAGTCTAGCCACCTTTGTAATTATTTCCTGAACATGGACATACTCGTCTGAAGCAAAGCAGTTTTGGTTGCAAATCGTAAGGAAATAATTTGGGTAGACTTTCATATTCATTAGTGAAAGTAAATTCGCCCTGTTTGTTATGTAATTTTTATTTTTGGGTTGGTCACAAATGTGAACCAAAATGATGGCAGAGTGACACTGGATGAGGCCATTGCTTTTGAAAATACGGTGATTGGTCACGTTCCACTTTTTAGTGGGCAGTTCGTTAATAGTTCTCGACAAAACAGTGGGTTTGGTCAACTGCTTGGGATTGAACGGTTCGCCATCTGCAAAGATGTGAAAGAAGCAGCGGTTTAAGTACTTGCTGCTTAGAATGGGCGTCAGATCAATGGGCCTATCAGGTTGTGTAACAATGGGGCTTGAAAATGTCTCCAAAGCATAACAAATCAAAACAGTCGCGGTGAATTGAAATAAAAACTGGAGCGTCGAATTCATCATTATTATTATTGAATAAATTCAGAGGTTAAATGTACGCTTTTAAGAAGAATACTTACATAAGTTCAAGTTTTATAAAACCACAACGGCACGTATGTATACGATACAGATTAATTTAATTTGCGAGCTCACAGTTGAAAACTGTCCTGCTCTTTACTGCTCCACATTTTAACTGCTTGTTACTCCCATTTACTGAGTTTACAGCACGACTGTCCTTCCGATTTGTGACTATTTAGTCTCAAACATAATGGACTAAGAGTTTCAATTAGGATTAAATTGTAATCATTTTGTCTAGGTTGACTTTTAGAAATTAAATGGGTAATTTATAATAAATGTAAAATATTCCTATCAAAATCTAGTGGGCACATACTTCAATATTGAAGAGTAACCTCCAGTATTCAAAGTTAGTCGAACAAGGGAACAGTTTGACGCTGTAAATCTGGAAAAGGCCAACCGGGCACAACCTCTTGTAAACACCTCCTATAGAATATGCATTGCATTTTGTTTAAATGTAAAACATGGTACTATACATTCCAAACAAGAGCAAAAGTTGACTTCACGCATTTTTGAAAAGTGCAAAACATAATTACTTTGCTTTCCTAATAAGAGTAATACTTCCTTTAACGCGTTTTTTGAAAAAGCAAAATTCAGGAATACACCCTTTAGATGGGCAAAACTTGGTTTAACACATTTTTATAAAGCGTGTTCAAGTCCTTTCTACTTGCAATTTTTAAAAATCGTCAAATTTGACATAAAAGTTTAAAAATATGCATAAACTACGTTTTGCTTTGTTAAATAATCCGTAAAATCATGTTTTAAAAATGCATACAGTTCTTAAGCGCATATGTTCAACTTTTGTAATTTTACAAGTGAATGAAACTACGCTTTGCAGTTTTACAAAATGGGTAAAATCAGGTTTTATTAATGTGTAATGTCACGTTTTGTACCTATTAAAATGTTGGAAACCACGTTTCGCACCTTTTAAGAATGCGCAAAATAACGCTTTGCTGTTTATAAAATGTGCAAACAAGTGATATGCGCTTTATAAAATGCGTTCAATGTCGTTTGGTGAGGGCAACGATCAGTTTATAGGTGCACACCATATGATTTACTATGTATTGTGGTAATCAAATTGAAAAATGTAAAACATAAGATTTTGGCCCGTTTGGTCCATTCCAGATTTAGCGGGTGAAACGGTTTCCTCGTAGGATGTAATTATATTGAAAAAATATAAGAAGTAGACCATTATGCTACATTAATTTAAAGTTACTTCAGAACGTCAAAATACCACGTGCCAGCACTTTCAAAAATATTATAATGAAACTAATTATTGAAAACATCAACTTCAAAGGTAGAAAGAAAATTACACCACTCACTCCCATGAGACTGCTCCAGTCTATCTGTGTTTTTGAAATTCTAAAATGCAAGGCATTCGGTAAAGGACATACTGCCTTACGGACTATTTCAGAAATAATTGTTGTGAGCACTACTGCATAATAAATTAGGTTTCCTGTGAAGGGTCTCACTGAATAAATTGCATTATGAAAGCTACCCTACTTCGTTTAGGAACTGTCTTTCATTATAAAGAAGTACGTCTGTATTAGATTGAATTGATACGAATACAAATCACTCAACTCACATTAACACTAGTCACTATCACTTCAGTCCTCAGGATAGTAACAATCGATTACCACACCTTGGCAGTTATAAATTAACAACGCCAAGTCATTACTGTCTCTTAATGAGGATAGCACAACGGACTCGGTATACAAATCCAAAGTTCGTCTTTTAAAAAGGACGATATTTTTTTAACGAACCTTTTCAACAATATAGTATGTAGTTCGTACTTAATTTGGACACGTCGCGCCTTTCCTATCGCATGTAAGTAGAATATTTAGAAACTCTTCACAAACGTCCAAGTAGAACATTTTGCATAATAATGTAAACCTCATTTATAGAACCATAATAAAACCATTACCTAAATTAACTTTAACTAGAATATTATTGCCCATTTAGTTTCAGCTAAAGTAAATTACTACTAATTCATAAATTCAGTTTGAAATAGTTTTATTGATAATTTAACGATTGCATTTGATCAAATAATAAAAACAAAATACAAGTACAGCTACATAATACATTGTTAGTTTTAATTTTGTTCTTCCATCCGTTCCTGATGACGATTGACGGCTTTCAAGGCTTTTAACGACGAATCAACGCTGACGTGTGGAAAGCCAGTTCTGAAGCATGCGTGGCCTAACGTTTATCGGTTTTGGCTGTTAACATACGGCGTTTGCTGATATCACCTTAAAATATTTCAATGAATGCTCCAAACGTTCTGCTTCTTTCCTTCCAAAGCATACAAATTGCAACAATTTTTTTAACCAACACTACCGCCAAAACGCTACTTCGGTCAACAGGTTGTGCCTGAAAATAGCTTCAGAGCGTCAAGTACAATTCTTCAAGTTTTGAAAATATATTTTTGTGTATGTTTATTTATAAATAAAAGCTACTTTGGTTCTTTTCAAGCTCGATTTTCGTTCAGATTACACTTATTTCTAACTTCAACTCTGCTACACTTTGCAATTCTTTATTAATAAATTAGTATCAATATCTGTGAATCAGTCTACCAAACTGGGCCAACGAGCCTCTACAGGTCAAAAGTATCTGTGCCGTAAAATACCGCCTGACGCAGAGGACAAACTTTGCAACTTTTGTACATCTCAACATCATCTTGCCCAGCTGACAGCGGAGAAGTAATTCAAATAAGAAAACCACCGAAGACCCTAACATACCCCAACAAGAACCATAAAATACAATGTGAATGTCTGAATCCTCGAAAGACAGCTTTTTGAACTTAGACTCAATTAGTTCGTCAATATCACTGGAAGGATACCTCTCACTCTTGCCCGCAAAATCAGAGAACCGAATGCCTTCCCATTTTTCCCACAACCAGTAGATTCCGGAGGACAGGAGGACTTTCATTGAATTTGGGACCCATTTGTAATACTGATGCCCACCACTTGGGAAGCCGTACATTGTGGGTCGACTGAGGAATTCATCCTTGTGCAACATATTGTGTGCAAATTTTAGCTTTCGATTCTTCTTCATCATTTTCTGAAACCGAACCCAATACAAGTCAAATTGGTTTTGTTTGATCACAAACGCCACCTTGGAATGACCACCAAACTCCAAGTCACGCACCAGAGTTTCCAAGTACAGTGTGCAAATATGGAGCATCTGACCCGCGAGGGCATTTAGCTTTACAGATATTTCCTCTTCACTCGCATTTACAACCCGAAGTTCTTCCACAATCACTGCACAGAGCTCAGTAAACAAATTGCATTCCGAAAATTTTTTATAGCAAAAATACTGGTTGTACCTTTTTAAGATATTATCCCGACGTCCCTGATAATTATTCCTATGGAAATGATTCATAATAGCGTCGCATTTGGTAGTCGGAATAAACCCAAAAAGGGAAAAGTTGTTGTTTATCAATTGCGAGATGGAGGCCCAATTTGTTTTATACGGATGGTCAATTGTAAAGTCAGATTTAAGACACCCTTTGTAGCCATTAGTCAAAATAATTCCGATTATGGTCCAAAGCAGCAAAAGTCTACTACAAGTAAAATTTATGTCACGGACCTTAATTTTCAACAAAATTGTTTCGACATTTAATTGTTCTATGAGAACAGCCAAAATGGTCAAGCAACTTGATAGCAACGCGTGGAATATTGAACAAATATTAATTATTCCAAAGTTCCAGCCACCTGAATGCGCACAAAGGCTAAGCATCGTGGATAGAACCGTTGCTGCTCCAACGACGGACACCCAAATGGCAGTATCGAATGGATTCGTAAAGATTTCGAAGGAGGTTTTATTCTTCCAAGCGTTCTCCGACGTCACAAATGTATATGGACTTATATGACCCACAGGGTAGAATGTATACCCATGAAAAGTGTGGTCCTCGGAATAAATGTATTGCTCGCAACTCCCTGCAACACAATTTAATATTTTTGGATACAGCCTGTCATAGTGGACTTGACCTGAAGAATTTAAGCTCAATGTAAGGAATTGAAATGTGGCTTCCCAAATACTATTTGGATTGAATCGATTGAAGGGAGAACCTGTTGTAACTTTTTTAATGCCTGAAATGCTTTCTTTGCTAAAGGGGCGGCTGATCCAAACAAAGTTCTTTCCAAATTCAACAACAACTGTCTCGTATTGATGCATTGCCTCCGTGAAGCAGTGTACAATTTCCATGTAGACGCATTCATAAAAATCTCCTGGGATTTTGTCAACCCTGGTAGGAGCAAAATAGTCAAAATGGCGGGGATCAGGATCTATTTGTGCATACTTGAAGCTATATTGCGATATGTGAGGAACTTTGAAGGAGTTATTTACTTGGTAATGTAACTTAACCACAATTGGCAAATGACTTTCTGGGAGTCTAGCCACCTTTGTAATTATTTCCTGAACATGGACATACTCGTCTGAAGCAAAGCAGTTTTGGTTGCAAATCGTAAGGAAATAATTTGGGTAGACTTTCATATTCATTAGTGAAAGTAAATTCGCCCTGTTTGTTATGTAATTTTTATTTTTGGGTTGGTAACAAGGGAACAGTTTGACGCTGTAAATCTGGAATAGGCAAACCGGGCACAACCTCTTGTAAACACCTCCTATAGAATATGCATTGCATTTTTGTTTAAATGTAAAACATGGTACTACACATTCCAAACAAGAGCAAAAGTTGACTTCACAAAATTTTGTGCCATTAAAAATGGCACAAAATCTTGAAAATCTAAAAAATTATGAAAAGTCATTAAATAGTGTAAAAACATTGAAAATGGCACGAAATCAATAAAAATATTTCAAAAAGCGAACAATGAAAAAAATTTCAAAAAATCTTGAAAATCTAAAATAGGATAAAAAGTGATAAAATAGTGTACAAGCATAAAAAGTGCAAAGAAATCATTACAAATTATTCAAAAACAAAAAAATGGAAAAAAACCTCAAACTAATTTGAAAATCTTAAAATTATAAAAAGTCATGAAATAGTAAAAACATTGAAAATGGCACGTTATCATTAAAATTATTTCAAAAACCGAAAAATAAAAAAAAATCTCAAAAAATCTTGCTTTAAAAAAAGATGAAAAGTCATGAAATAGTGTAAAAACATTGAAAATGGCACGAAATCAATAAAATTATTTCAAAAACCGAAAAATAAAAAAAAATCTCAAAAAATCTTTTAAATCCAAAAAAAAATAAAAAGTCATGAAATAGTGTAAAAACATTGAAAATGGCACGAAATCAATAAAAATATTTCAAAAAGCGAAAAATGAAAACAATCTCAAAAAATCTTGAAAATCTAAAATAGGATAAAAAGTGATAAAATAGTGTACAAGCATCAACAATGCAAAGAAATCATTAAAAATTATTCAAAAACAAAAAAACGGAAAAAAACCTCAAAAAATTTTGAAAATCTTAAAATTATATTAAGTCATGAAATAGTGTAAAAACATTGAAAATGGCACGAAATCAATAAAAATATTTCAAAAAGTGAAAAATGAAAAAAATCTCAAAAAATCCTGAAAATCTAAAATAGGATAAAAAGTGATAAAATAGTGTACAAGCATCAAAAGTGCAAAGAAATCATTAAAAATTATTCAAAAACAAAAAAATGGAAAAAAACCTCAAAAACTTTTGAAAATCTTAAAATTATATTGTCATGAAACAGTGTAAAAACATTGAAAATGGCACGAAATCAATAAAAATATTTCAAAAAGCAAAAAATGAAAAAAATTTAAAAAAATCTTGAAAATCTAAAAAAAATGAAAAGTCATGAAATAGTGTAAAAACATTGAAAATGGCACGAAATCAATAAAAAAAATTCAAAAAGCGAAAAATGAAAACAATCTAAAAAAATCTTGAAAATCTAAAATAGGATAAAAAGTGATAAAATAGTGTACAAGCATCAAAAGTGCAAGGAAATCATTAAAAATTAATCAAAAACAAAAGAATGGAAAAAAACCTCAAAAAATTTTGAAAATCTTAAAATTATATTAATTCATGAAATAGTGTAAAAACATTGAAAATGGCACGAACTCAATACAAATATTTCAAAAAGCGAAAAATGAAAGTCAAAAAATCTTGAAAATCGAAAATATGGTAAAAAGTGACCCAATAGCGTAAAAACATCAAAAATGCAAAGAAATCATTAAAAATTATACAAAAAACGAAAAATGAAAACAAATCTAAAAATCTTGAAAAAAGTGATAAAAGATGATAGTGTTTTAAAAACATCACAATTGCAAAGAAATCATTAAACATCATTCAAAAAACGAAATAAATACTTAAACTTTTTTTAAAAACAATTTCAAAAAATCTTAAAAATTTAAACATGATAACAGGTCATAAATTAGTGTAAAAACTAAACAAATGCTACAAAATCGTAACAAATCGTTTAAAGAACCGCCAATGCGGCAAAACCATTAAAACGTATTAAAAATTGCAAACAAAACAATTGGCCGCAAGCTTTGTTTTCAGTAGCCCCACGGCGCATGTCGCTCGTTTCGCGCAGTACCTGCCATTTACAGACCACGCTTTTAAGGCGAATATCGCTCATCCTGCATAGTACTGGCCTCATACAGACCGTAAAGCCAGTTCGCATGTCCATTATTGGGCAACCTGCTGTCCTCCATCAGATAGTGATATTACGGTGCATATCGAACATTTCACGCAGTAATGGCCTTTTACAGACTGATAGAACCTAATTCTGCGAAGAGCTGGCCTCTTACGGACCGTAGGCATAGGGCGCATGTTGCTCATTCCATGCAGCACTGGCTTCTTACACACCATGTTCCTAAGGCAGGTCTTGCATATTCCGCACATTATTAGCATTTTATAAACCGTATTCTTACAGACCATGTCGTTAATAACGCAAAGTGTTGACCTCTTACAGAATACGGGCTTACGGTGCATGTCGCAAATTCCGCTCGCCTCCGGCTGACCCAACGTTTTCGGCGCATGTCGCTAATTGTGCACAGTACTCGTCCCCTACGGATCATAGGCTTACAAAGCATATGACGTGTTCCGCGCAGTACAAGCTGCTTGTTAACGACGATAAATTACGTCGTTACTGACGTTCGAAGATCGCTTAATAGACTTGTTAATTATTATTAAAATATTGAAATTAGATTTATTCACGATTTTTTACATTCATATAATTTCACAATAGTATTTTCCTTAAAATGACACTGCACCGCAGTGTCAATAGCGAAATGAGAATCACTGGCAAGGAAATCAGTGACCAACTGTCACATTCCAAAGCCAGCCAAAGTCTCCTTTCAATATTGATGAGAATCAAATTCAGAGGAAAAGCAATGACCGACAGTCATCCTCCGCTGTGAATATTGATCTGTTAATTCTATGTTCATCTTCCCTTGTAACCATCCAATTTCTCATCATTAGCCAATAGCTCATTTTAATTACTTTTCATAAAAAATATCATTTTCAAAAATAAAAGTTGAAGTTGTTAGTAATAACTTTCAGGCAACAAGCCATAGCATCAGAACATAAACTGCAGTCTGTAACACTGCTTATAGACCGAATGCTTATGGCGCGTTGTGCTTGTTCAAGCGCAGTACTGGCCTTTAACAGACCTCGGTACCAATGCGAATGTCGACTAATCCCCGCAATAACAGTTTCAAACATACTGTAGTCTTAACCTGCATTTCGCTTATACCGCGCAGTACTAGCAAGTTACAAAATGAAGGCCTACAACGAATGTCGCCTATTTTTAAAGATATTTGCCTCCTATTTACAATATGCCTAAGGCGCCTCAAGCTCATGCCGCGCATAACTAGCTTCTTACAGAGCTTAGGCGTACAACGCATATTGCTTATTCCTGGCAACTTAACAGAACGAGGACCCGCAGCCCAAGTAGCTTATTAACCACACTAATTGTCTTCAACGGACTAGTAACGTTCAGCGCAGTTTGCTGATTCTGCGTAGTACTGGCTTATTACAGATCAACTTGTTTACGGCGCAGATAGCTTAGTCTGCCCATAACAGACATTTTATAAACCGTAAAGCTACAGTGCATGTTACTAATTCCGTGTAACACTTGCCTCCTACAGACCATAGACCTACGGCGCCAATCGCAGATTCCGCGCATCACTAGCTTTGTTGAGACCATAGGCCTAGAGTAAGTGGTTCGGTGCAGTACTCGGTTTCTATAGACCATATGATACGGCATGTTACACTCATTTCGCGAAGTACTAGCTTGTGTCAGACCGTAGTCCTATGGCGCATGCGGCTCAGTTTGCTGCTATGCTAGCGTTCTACAGAACATAGGCGTACGGCGCATGTCACTTGTTCGGCGCAGTACGTCCTATTTCTCATGCGGTTACGGCGCGTATTGCTTTTTTTGCGCAGTACTGGCTTCTGGCAGACCGTTGGCCTACAGCGCATTTGCCGTTCTATGGAGCCTTTGTTAAGGGGATATTTAGATGGTTTATACTAAATGGGTAATTAATTTGAAAACACATTCATGAAGAGCAGTTGCATGTCAACAACATTCAAATTATGATTAGTACTGTTAAAACAGTGCCAGAGTGGAGCCTATAGCTTGTGGAATTTCTACATCAAACCATTTCGAGCGGTTATGTACTTACGCCGGCTTGCAAGAATTACGTGTGTACATACTATAAATTCGGTATTTGGACCACAAAGATGGCTGAATAAAGGCTATGACATTTTGGGTGATTGAATCTACTCATCAAGAGCTTTTGAATGGTGTATCAAGTGTGTGCATCAAGTTATTATTATTGCACAAGTTATAGAAGAAATTAGTAAACCTGAATGAAGACCCTTTGTTTATTGGTGTTTTGTTTGACTATTCCTTATATGTACTTTCTTTTTCAAGAACTTTCCAACAACCAGCTATGAATGTTTCCTCCTTGTTGTGTAACCGGTGCCAAGCAGTTAGCCTTTAGCTCACGTAACACGTCTACAAATCATTTTGGAGTACTAATTTACCTAAAATTATGAAAGTGAGAGCAATAAGAGACGATTGAATTAAATTAGAAAACGCTTCCATACAGAATTGGTTAAGTTCGTTTACCTATTTGAAATAAGATACTAAAGCCACAAAGCGATTTTGACCCTAAAGATAAGTTGATATACGCTAAGTTTTTGAGGGCATGGAATCTAGTCATCATAAGCTTTTCAATGGTGTATGATGTGTACATGTAACTCTGGTTTTAGTTTTTTCGAAATCATAGTAAGTATAAATAATAAAAAACACTAAACAACCCAAAAAATCAATAACGACAAAATTCACAAACTGATACGCAGAACCTAATCGAAGTTTAGCAAATCGTTTACATCTACAAAGCAGAAATACAAAAATTATAAAACCAAAATAGCATAGACATGGTTACTATTATATCTAAAGATTATACCAATGAACACTGAACTACGTTTGTAGGTTTCGGCCACAAAAGCATGATTCATAATTTCTAGAGAAGAGTTTCTGGTCTTAAGAAAATAAAACAAAATCAATATAGATTCTACATGGTTTAAAAAAGAGATTCTTAAAGTCAGAGTAGCTTGTGTCCGAACGCACGCTTGTCTGCTGGGTTAAATAATAAATCTAATTTCATTTCCGGGATTAGAGAAAATATTAAACAGTGTTTGTTATAAAAATGACATTTCTGAACTCGATTTGTAAATTTCTGTCCAAATTGTGATTTAGATCGTCAGAACAAAGCTGAAATCATGAGCCGTGTTACGGTTTAAACGATAATGAATAAAATTATAATTGATTTGATTAATAAAGTACGGAGATCCCAAGAAATAAATGGTATGGATAGCACAAATTAACTTTGTACGTACTAATAATGCAAATGTTGAACATGATCTGTAGATTAGTCTTTCAAACTCGATCCTGCTCATCAGACGTATGGATTCCACAATGTTCATTACCAAAATCGCAAAAACAAAATTACATTAGCCTCGAACCGATCTAGCGTCCTAGTTTTAAAATAGAAGGCGTTTACCTGGGTTCAAAGGTTTCTTTCTTGAAATCTCAATCTGACATTATTAGACTAAAGTTCATGGTTATAAGAAATGGGTAGCACTGTATATAACTTCAATTAAGCGAAGTAAAAACATGCCAAAATCTGAATTGCATGGGTCTAAAACAATTATGTTTTGCTGATTTTACTTTATCTAGCCTAAACAATTCACAAACTACTTACAAAAATATTTACGAAGAATACCTTTAAAAATCGCATTACAATATTAAGCACTGAAATTTGCAACCTGAAACCAATTGTTTAATTCTGAATTATTGGACATAGGCTCGAGACATGCACTGAGCAACATAGTCACAGGATATGTGCTGAACAGAACTACCTAAATCAAACCAGAACAAAATACTAGAAATGTTATAACTTACGGGAAGAGCAGGTAAACGACCCTTAAAAACCCAATAAGATCCTAAACAAGATACTCCTGCTAGCAAAAGCTCTGAGGTCGAAATACCGTCAGATAGCAAGTTTAAGAGGATAGTTGTTTTTATGGGTGCCCAAACTCATAAAACTGACAATATGCCAAGAGATATCCACGCCAGTGTGGCTAAGTGGTGGATGGTTCCACGTCCTCAATATGGTTACTGTGGGGTACAGCGGTTCAATTCCGGTGTGCTGGTAACCAACAAAACACACTGGCAGTGGC
>JAQFZC010004485.1:0-15997 GCA_034695205.1 Dicyrtoma fusca | reverse complement strand
CCTAATGTCGGAAGGTACTAACGCTATCCGCGTGTCAAACCCTTCATCGGAAGTGGTGACTTTAAGTCCCCATCAGCTTATTGCTTGCGCTCAAATTTGCACCTTCTACGAGGCTGTCAAGATACTTGAAAGAATTCAAGTGAGCCGGATGGATATGATTCAGTCTCTCCGCAAAGACATTAATGCTTTGGCCCCTGCCTCTGAGGCAGGCCGTTTCATTCCGACCCCATCTCAATTAGAAAGAATTGTTAAGTCTGTGTGACTTAAATACAGATTTGAGTTCTGAATATGTTTCAAAGACTCATCTTCTCCTTTCGGAATTTACTGATATTTTTATGTTAAGTGATAGTACTCCCGGTCTCTGGCCCGACGGCGAGTTCCATATTGATACTGAAGGCCATGCTCCAATCAATACGCGTAACCATCGCATGTCGGACATTCAACACGAGCGCCTCGAAAAGGCCACAGCTAAGTTGTTAGCTGAAGGAAAAATTGAAGAATCTATTTCTCCTTGGAATAGTCCTCCATTTACGGTTCCTAAAAAGTTCAATCTTATTATTGGCGAAATGGAATATCGCTTGGTTAATGATTTTCAAAATCTCAACGCGGTCACTCGCAAGCAAATTTTTCCCCTTCCTATTTTGGATGAAGTAATTTATCGTTTTCGAGGAAAATCTGTATTTTCGACTCTTGATTTTGACTCCGGTTTTCATCAAATTAAAATTGATGACGAGTCCAAACCCAAAACTGCCTTCTCGTTACGTCATGGCCATTTTCAATGGAAAGTTTTACCTATGGGCGTATGCAATGCGCCAGCTTTCTTCTCTCAAATGATGATTAAAATCCTTTGAAATCTCCAGTACGAGATTTGTCTCCATTATTTAGATGATTTAATTATTTCTTCGTCTTCTTTTGATGCTAATATTGCGTCTCTTCGTAACGTTTTTGATTGTGTTCGTTCTTCCGGTCTGAAATTGAAACCTTCAAAGTGTAAATTCTTGTACACTCGTACAAAAATTTTAGGATTTATCATTGACAGTGACGGTATTCACGCCGATCCTGCCAAATTACAAGCTGTAGCTAAATGGCCAGAACCAAAGACAGTAAAGCAGCTGCAGCGTTTTCTTGGTACTATAAATTATCTCCGCCAGTATATTCCTGGATGTGCAAAACTCAGTCTCCCCTTGACTGACTTGGTTAAAAAAGGGGTTTCTTTCAAAATGAACGATATTGCCCGGGAAGCGTTTACTACCCTCAAAAAAGTTCTTGTCAGTCTTCTTGTTCTTGCGCATTACGATCCATTTCTTCCCACATTACTCAGTACGGACGGCTCTATTGAAGGTCTTGGGGCCGTTCTTTTTCAAACTCATTCGGTTAATGAGAAATCTGTTCAAAAACCCATAGCCTGTGTCTCGCAAGCTCAAGCCAGCTGAGCGAAATTACGACACGCTGGAAATTGAGCTTTTAGCGCTCATTGAATCCCTTGGTCAACTACGACATATTCTTCTTGGAATTCCATTTTCTTGGAAAACCGACCATGCGGGTCTTCTCTCCATCCTTCGCTCTAAAAAGACTCCAATGACACCGAGGTCCGTACGTTGGCAGTTGAAATTATCTGAGTACAACATTACAGATATTTCTCATATCAAAGGCGAGCGAAATGTTATTCCGGACGCTTTGTCACGGGCTCCAGTTGGTGAACCTTACGAGTCCGTCATTGACGAAATTGACCTTCCCATTCATGCCCTCACTGGCAACTCTTCTAGCTTTCTTATAATCCAGCTAGGGGATTTAGTGGTTGCCACTATTATTACTGAACTCACAATGGGTACAGCCATTTCCGCCACTCGGAAGCGCTTTAAATTAATTGAGGGCTGTCTATATAAAGACGGCCATGGCATCAGTCGTGATTTACTCTATATTCCTCAAAACGTTGTTCCCACGATCCTTGATGAATTTCATAATTCGCCCCTCTCAGGAGCTCATTTGGGTCAGGCTAAATGTCTTGCAAAAATTCGTCATCGTTACTGGTGGCCTCGTATGAAGCCCGACGTAATTCAGTTCATAAAGTCTTGTGGCTTATGCCAAAAATCTAAAGCTCCAAGGATTTCGCCCGCTGGACTCATGTCATTTATTCAGGTTCCAGCCCGTGTCTTTGAAACCATTCAACTGGATTATATGGGCCCCATGACTCGTTCTTCTGGGGGCAAAAAGTATATTTTGACTGCCGTTTGTATTTTTTCAAAATGGCTAATTGCCGTCCCCACTTCTGACGCAACCGCGCAAACGGCCGCAGCTTTTCTATATCACGAAGTACTTACTAAATTCGGCGCCCCTGTCAACCTTATGACTGACAGGGGGACTCATTTCCTTAATGCTACAATTGAATCTCTAAATAAATTATCGGGCATTAAGCACTTAATTTCCACGGCCGACCATCCTCGCACCTAAGGTATTGTTGAGCGTACTCATTCAACTCTCGTTAAATGCGTACGGTCCTACATTGGGACCACCCAAAACGAGTGGTCAACTTTTGTCCCTGCAATTACTTGGGCGTTTAATACTAGTCCTCATGCCACCACGGGTTATAGCCCTTGTTTTTTACTTTTTGGGATTGAAGATAATTTGCCTTTTGATATTGTCAGCCCTACTATTTCAGATCCGTTGGTGCAAAACTTTCATGAATGTCATCTTGTCGCGCGGCGCCTTGCGCGAGATTCCATTTTACGCGCTCAAAAAATATATGCGGAGCGCCATAATCTATCCTGCCGCGCGGTCAGTTTTGACTTTGGAGAAGTTTGCCTTCTTCGTAACAGTCACCAGAAGAAAGGGACCTCGGCTTTACCGTGGCCCCGTGACTGTCACTGAAGTATTAGACAATAATGTTTATCGTATTGAAGGTCGCCGCCGCGGCCAAGTTTTTACGAATACCGTTAATGTAGAAAAAATGCGCCCATTTTTTACCCGTTCTAAAGCCTCAAACACGCAATCCCACCAAATCCTAACGCCGCCTCCCCCGACTCCTCCTCCACCTCCATGCACACCCACGCCGTCATCACCATTGCCTGTTATTAGTCCGCCCGCGCCTGACCTTCCGACTTCGACGAGACGCGGCAGACCACCGGGTTCCACTGGATGGCGGCCCAGCGTGACAGATATTGTGCCTCCCACACTGGCTGGGCATTACACGTTACGTTCTAGGCGGTAATTGGTGTCTGATGGTACATACATAGGTGGGCATTTTGAAAAAATGGTCCTAAAACCTATGTTTATAGACCAAATGCATCGGGATCTTGGATTCAGACTCCTCATGAGCTCCTCAATCGACCTATAAATTATCAAGAAAATTTAACGGCCCGTTCTTGAAAAATTTAAGTACTAATGTACATACATAGGTGGGCATTTTGAAAAAATGGTCCTAAAACCTATGTTTATAGACCAAATGGCTCGGGATCTTGGGTTCAGACTCCTCATGAGCTCCTCGATCGACCTAGTAATTATCAAGAAACGTTAACGGCCCGTTCTTGAAAAATTTAAATACTTAACTACATATTCTATATATACCAATGTGGTATGGGCCGATGGCCGAGTCGACCTAAGGATTATATTATTATTATTACATATGTGAAGTTGTGATCTTGGTTCTCATGTTTTTTCTAATATTCTAATATGTATTTTATTTTGTCTTTTGAGTTTTAGATTGGCTGTGCCTCCATCCTTCTATGGATCGAAGCAGAATCAATCCGTTTTTCTGTTTGGATATTCCAAAATCTTCGTTGGAAGTGCCTCAATCCTCCAGATCGAAGCAGTTCCAATTCTTCAACGAACTACATTTGGCGTGTTTACTCTTATTTACACTTTAGTTTAGTCACTTACAGTTACATTAATAACATTACTATTTCATATCTTCACCATCATTATTTGTATGTGTTTTGTTCATTGTTGCTCTCAAGATGTTATACTTTTTAAATACTTATTATGTGTGTGTGTGCACTTAACATTTTTACTACATGTCCGAAAAATCATGTATCCTAGTCGTTACAGTTATTTGTTATTCTTTAGGGGCAACGTTCCCCTCAACTGAAATGTATGTATGTACAAATTCTTGACTGCTATTTTGTATTGAAGCCTAGCTCGAACATCGTGTTAATTTGGCCTTGGAAGGCCTTTCTTTATGCTATAACTGTTAATGTGTTCACTATTCCAATATTTATATACAAATGTAGTTAGTGTTATTAATATTTCGATTTTTGATTTCTTTCCTAGTTATAGCGTTTTTCGTGGCTCCCCGTGGGGACTCCCTGCCGTGGCCAGACTCCTAAGGGCGTCCCTACCATTTCTCCTTTGTTTTTTCTTATTTAGATTTCGCTCGGTCCTATATGACCTCCCTCTCCCCATAGGGGGGGTGTGCTAGAAGTGTGCCCACGGCAGCGGGGTCAGTTGACACCGACACGACTGATGAGCTCACTCGTCAACTTTTCCTCACCAATGCCACCTTCAGTGGATTGGAGTCGGTGCATCTGACTCTGTCTCGAGTCATGTCCCACGGAAACCACAGAAACCAATTCCATGCACTATCTTCGTAGCAGTCATCAGTTTGTACTGCATGACTGCCACGCGGACCAGTGCATTAGATTATCATTACGGCCGGGTCTTATCGGCACTAGAATTACCTGTAGTTAAATACAAATTACAAATACATAACGATAGTTTATAGTTAGTAGTTTCTGCCGCAACAACGGCGGCTCTTTTTCCTTCCAAAGACAGTCTGGGGATTGTAACCAAAGCGTGTAGAAGTAAAATAAAATACTGTTCCTCTCATAGAAAGCCAAGTGAGTTTCAGGAATTGTTGCGAATCATTATTGCACCTTTGCATCCTCAGAACTCATTTTCATTGTTGCTGCTCTTAGTAAAAAAGAGCCTAGCAATAGTTTACGTAATCCCCATAAATTTAAATGTGAAATTAATAGTGTGCACGACAGTCTAAAATAACGTTAGGAACGGATACGAGAGGATAATTTAATTATCCTGTCTTCCCCGTAGTTATAGTTGAGTGTAAGTTTGTATACAAGATGAGTTCATTCCCTCCATGCATGCGTCCGATCATCGGAATGAAAGGAACCATTTACCATTTCCAAAGCCGGACCAAAAACTAAAGTTTCTCTCAAATTTTCCAACATGTTCAACGAAACGGTCAAATAAATGTGGACTATCATCTGTACAGACACAGCATACCTCCGTACCTACATATTTTTTGCTCGTTCGTTTCCTTCAAACTTTAAATTAGGGAAGTCTAAGTTGAGCACAGGTCATTCAATCGTACCTAGTTAGATTTATGGTTTGCTCACGGCTACTACCATTACAATTTCCTCTTGGCTTGCAAGTTACAAACGATTTTCTTTCCATCATTTCCACATTTCTACAGGTCTCCCTTTCGAGTACGCTCTTGTAGATAGTAGGTCGGATACTTATGCATTAAATATGTAGGATTTCGGTATACATTCGCACAATTAAAAAAAACTTTGTGCTATTTGCCGTCATTTCAAATGTTATTCCATTCCCATTACTTTTCAAACCGTCAGTTCAATAATTCGTTCTACATACACTTACGTAC
Source organism: Dicyrtoma fusca (assembly GCA_034695205.1). NCBI lineage: Eukaryota > Metazoa > Arthropoda > Collembola > Symphypleona > Dicyrtomidae > Dicyrtoma > Dicyrtoma fusca. Next base: position 10,383 of record JAQFZC010004485.1, on the reverse strand, counting down.
TTCTAACTAAATTCTTCTCCGGTGTGTCGTAGCTTGAGCGTTGCTTGGATATATTGAGATGAAAATACATATAGATAGGTTTGTATGTCGGACATCTATCCGCCCCTGTCTAATTTTTTTGACAATTGTATTATTTGTAAAAACCAAGGGATAATACGGCCTATCATTTGAAGTATTGCAGGCGGTGTCTTCTCAATTTTGACGCATCAGCTACTCAAGTCCATCACCATAATCTTCCACCTTTTCTTCCATCATATTTCCTTTACAATACATATTTCCTTTGGCTGTGTCTTCGGCTCGAGGTAAATAATATTATAATATATTGTAATATATATGTACGAGCAGAGATCGTTAGTGAAGAAGCAAAATGGCCGGTTTCCAAAGTATAAAGTCCATGCAGGTTTACCTCCTGCAAAAGCTCCAATTTCATATGTATTACTAGTGTTTGAAAAAAAAGCAAATTTCCTATTTAGATATATGATTTTGAAACAGTGCCGAGGGAATTTTTAGATTTTAAAAAATTACACGAAGGAAGCTCTCAAAAAGCCATAGAAAGGGATTTGAGGTAGTTTTAACAGGCAGAACACGTATATTTAAATGGTTTTGATAAGATGTAAGAAGCCACTGGAGGTGTTATTGAGAAGACGCAAAACCCTCTTTTACATGTTTTCGGTATGCTGGAAAGAGCGCTAACGTGTCTTTGAATACGCTTACACCCGCTATGGATAAATTAGAAACGTATTTTATGCCTTTTGTGTTTCAAATAGAGTTATTCCTTTTTGATTCTTCAGTCATGGGGTGCAGTCAGTACTTTCACATATGATGTGGAGTTGGACGTGTGATGTTTTGCCAGTCAATTTTCATTATACTTCTGCAGGCATGTAGACCAGAAATCAGAGTGAGACCAGACATGAAGCGCCAGAGAATACAGTAGTTAGGAAAGATATATACAATGAGCATAATAAAACAGTAACAAACTCATAAATACAAAGCACAATGACGGGGACTGGATGTGAAATTGAGAATTCTAGACTGCGAGGCTAAAGACGGGAGGTGGAATAAATCAAAGGAATATGGTTTGAATGACTTGTATTATTAGTAAAAGTCAAGTCATACTGTGCTCTTCTGTTACTATCGATTTGATTGAAGGATGCGGATCAGCCTCCGTTTGTAATTTGCTCGCTGTACCTCCAGGCCATTCTTCTTCACTAGTTTTGTAGCAATCTTACGCATTCTATCCAATCTACCCACAGATTTCCATTTAGCCCCCGAGAAAAGAAGGTACTGTAACTCTCTGTCTAATCATTGAGGCTCAAATAAAACTGGCTTTGAACATCTGTTTATCTTCCAGTTATAAATTCGATCATTTTGAAATCGTGGATTTCTTTGAAAATCTAGAACCATATTGTTTAGAAAAATCTCCGTTTCAGAAAGGCATCGTTGCAGAAAAATAACCTATTCAAAAAAGTTTTACAGTTTAAAATTCTTATTTTATAAACAATTATATTTTGACGTATTTTTGCTACATACATACCTTTGAAACAGATTCTGGGGAAAGTAATCAACACTTCACGGTTTGCAAAAGCACAGATGCTTATTCAATGCACAAGGTTGCGTGAAAGGAGCTTTCTAAATTTATGAATTTGACTTTGAATTTGACTGCGACTTTGACTTTGATGAGCTACCTACTTGCCTACGTTGCGCGTTGTGATGTTAGCAAATAAATGCTGATTCATACAATTGTGAATCTGTCTTACTCGGAAATGGCAGTTTATTAGAGTTCATGCAAACCACTCACATCCACCTTCACCCTCCATTATTTATAGCGTCTTAACATTCTCAATGAAATGACCGACGGAGTGAAAAAGTTGAAGTTCTGATGGAATTAACAATATATGTCGGACACAAGCAAATGATACAGACGACGATGACATGCAATGGGATGCATGTTGACCTCCAATAAGAATGTACAGTCACCTTTATAATCTACCTTAAACGATTAAGTGCAGTAACAGCATGACGTGGAGATAATCTGTCGTTCAAACATGTACTACGTAGGATGTTGTGCACTAACTGACGAGTAGTTTGATATGCTGTTGGAATGAATTGGATTGAGCTCAAGTGAATGGAGCATGCAATGGGTCGGATGATGTGGTGTCTTTGATGAGGAAGAAGCTACGACACTAAAGCGTGGAATTGGATAATACACATTTTGACCGTTCAACTCGAACCATAAAAATCTCTCTTAGATTCCCAATTCCTCCCCAACTTGAAGCAAAGTAAAGCAGAGTAAAGCCAAGCCAGGAACGCAAAAGGAGAGGTAAAGCCAGAGTCCAAGTAATGATCCTGATAATGATGAATGCAAATAAAAAACAAGACGAAGCGGACGCGATGGACGAATGAAAAGGAGGAGGCAAAGGCAGAGAGGTAAAGGTCAAGGTGGGCGGAGCCTGGAGGCATACAGTTAGAATGGCACACGAAACCCATATGCCAATGTCATTTATTCCCTTCCCCATACTCTCCGCGGCCCTAGCTCACAACCATCACATTTTATAATGATAGATGATGGGCTATTCCAATTATTACGTCATTGCAAGCTTTTTCGAGGGATGAAAGTATAGTGTCAGACTTTGCAAGTACTAAAATGTAAAAAGGCATAGCGTTTTCCCTTTATTTTAAAAATTTCAGGATTGTATAAATATCCTGTTTTGCCTACCTGGAAATACCATCTGCCTTTTACGAAAATGCAACAATTTAAGACTGACTTTATGGAGAAGTGTAACTTCCTATGGCGCAAGACTTAATATCTGCAAGCCCCCCATTCGCATTCCTGTATGGATTATCTGCATTAGGTATTACAATAATTATGTGTCCTAAACGTATGAATATTTGTACAATAACAACATTGGCAACTGGCACAAAACGGGCGTTATCATTTACCATCTTGTGAAGGACTGCTACTGTACTATTAATTCTATAGATCTGATCGGATACCCTTTTTGGAAATGTCTTCGTGGGGAAGCTCACGAGCATATAAGGCTTAGCGGAGATTTTTAAAACATCTAAAAACAAAAATAAATAAAAAAAAAAATAAAAAGTTTTAAAAACTTTTTCACTTAATTTTCATGAGTCTGTTCTTTTCCATCTCTTTTTGAGGAGAAATCGTGGACGAGGGGAACAACCAATAGTCCCAAGTCATTCCATCTCTATAACTACCAGTAAGCGTCAAAGTTTTCCGACAGGATGATCAACTTAAATCCATATTTTCGTGACACATTCCGAGATCTAGATCTACTAAAAGAATCGAATGTGCAATTACATTATCTTGAGGTACAGTAGACTGGGTAGAATGTAATGTTATCTACTTTATATACAATGGAAGGTTTTCATTTACTGATTCTTACGATAGTAAAAAATGTGCACTCGTACTTATATTCAATTGACAATGGAAATGGGATCGCGACGTACATTTTCTTGAATAAGTTTTACAGATAAATATAGATTACTAAAGCTGCAGGGCAACCCGCAGTTCGTTTAGATCAATTACCTATAGCTTTGTGGACCAATTAGGCAGTGATCGAATCAGCTCTCGTACAACAGAACACATTGTGACAAAAAGGTGAATCCTATTCGAATAATAAGAAATACATCTTTACAATGCGTTCAACTACTTTAAGATGCTGCGTCACTGATGGGGCCCATCTGTTAATTCCATATCCTTATGAGTTACAACCTTCAAACGCAGTTGAACCACAGTGAAGGTGCGTTCCACCCTATTAGATTAGGATTCTCTGTTTTGAAAGGGTGATGGATTTCGAATGATTTTCGGTAGTGAACATCCTTGAATCAGGAGTAAGTAAAATCAAGAGTAGGCAGATTCAGAATCTTGAGAAGCCATAGTATATTACTCCGACAGACGATGAAGAATGACTGAAGATCATTAAATCAGACCGTCGTCTTATGTTGTCACTTTTGTATACAATATTTAAAATGTTTAGATTAGTTTAATGTTACTAAACCATCCAAAAGTTCCTCTACCTGATTCCCGATCATTTGTATTTCTTAAAACTTACCCGGAAAATAATTTTCTGCAATTGAAAAAGAAACAAACTACCGTAAAGACCCAAATTTTGCCCCCGGGCACTATTTTAAACTTCAAGCTAAGAGGCCCCGGGCACAATTAGAGACCCAGGCACAAATAGGGACCCTTCCCGGACATTATATAGGGAGGGCACTAAAGTTCGCCCTAAGACACCGGGCACAATTAGAGACCGAGCACTATTAGAGACCGGGGCACAATTTGGGTCTTTACGGTACTTGCTTTTGACTAATAATTTAAAACTATACAAGATACAATAATACAATGACCCTTCCCACTAGTAATATATACCCTGTAATTACTGTAATAAAGAACCCAATGCCGTTCATTATTTCCTTTTGTAGACCCGGCGTACGATTACTATCTTTACGGGGTACGGTATAGGTATACATACATATTAGGTATTATCCTTATTATCCTTTAAAAGTATTTCACTCTTATTCGACTCTTCGAAAGTCTTGAATAGTATATTTTTCACCATTTAAAACGTGTGAACCTCTCTTAGCACACCCAAGTGATCTAAAAACTAATTTTGGAAGTGAAAATATGCTTACTTACACAAAATACACTTCATTTGGCTATTAAGGTAATTCATCGGATTACGTCATTGCAATGACGTTGTAGCTCTGACGAGTGAGCTTCTATGTAAGAGCAGAGCAGGGAAGAGTACGTAGCTTTTTAAGTCTGAAATCACTGGAGCATTTATTTTAAGAATAATTGAAAAGGCTTCATTTTGCTTCTTATTCTACACCTTCTGACAAATGTTGTCTTAGGAAGGGAGGAATTTTGAAGACATTCATGATTTCGCCATACATTACCAGATCGTTCTATTTGGGAGATATACATTCATTAATAGATATGTACACTTATGTACACCTATTCATTAATAAATGTATAGCAATGTGCAGTCGCCATGGAAATGTGTGCGGGAGGTGATGAATCTGAGGTGATCTCTGTATAAGGATTTGAATACTGAAGGTGTATGCTCTTCCTGACGGTAATAATGGTGATGATAGTGTCGAATTACAATCTGTGGTTCATATACGTATAAAATATATGATCAAGACCGAGAATAGCGAACATTAATAGTTCACATATTCTCATCCCTTCCACAAACGTATGTATATCAGACCCGGCCAGATCATCTTTGACTCTCACAGACTTTGAGTTGTGGCTCTGACGAGTGAGCTTGTAAAAGCAGAGCGGAGAAGAATACACTGACTACGAGTTCTGCGTTTAGACATGGACCATTTCAGTTCAACAAGTTCGTAGGTTCATCGACTCACTCCATACAATTTGGGATTTGGATTTTACATTTTAAATTTTGCTGTAATGCTAGAAAGGCACAATCAGTTCAGACGCAGTCTCATCCACACTGATATGTGCATGGATGGACCCCGTAATGTTCGAGCATTAGCTGCCCACATGCATAGTTTCTTCACCGACGTACAGATATAGATGCCTATGCATATGCACCATGATTGACTCACCAAGACATTAGTAATTAGTTGACGCTGGGACTGGGAGAGTGTGGGACTAGGAAAGGAACATCAGCCTCCTGCGAGTGCACATCCAGAAGGTAAAACATAATCTGCACATAAGCCCATTTGAGGCAATGGTGCTAGAACATTAGTGGCCGGAAACTGTAAAGTACCACTCATCCCTACAATCGTAATTATTTTCCGCCTCATCGTTTGATCCCAAAGCATTGCATTGCTATGCTTCGTCTGTAATATAAACTTTAATTCTGTCTCATACATAACAGCCGCTTTTTTTTCAACGTAACTTTCTACGTACTCTAGATTGGCTAAGCATCTTTATTTGTGGATAGCGACACGGTAAACTGAATTCCTATAGAGTAGAAATGATTGCTTACTCCAAAGGAGAATAGCAAAAGTAACAACTACCAGCCTAAACCATCGAAAGCACGGTATTTAGCTACGGAATGATATGTGTAAAAAGGAAAGGAGAAGCAGCCCAGTGACGAGGTAGCAGAGAGCAGTACAGTCATTAAAGAATGAGTTATGTTTTAATTCCTTTTTGTTTCCAGTAGGCTGGTAAGAAATAATCATAATATTTAACTTGACATGCAATGATAATTACAATTGTACCATCGTAATAGAAATTTTAAGTTTTCAACCCATCTTACGTGAAACATAAGGAATTGCTGTAGAAATCACATGTATTCCTACAAACAGTTGTCTCCCCATAATGCAAGACGCATAGCTACTTTTAAAGCTTTGGTTTGTTTGGTTGGATCCCTGATTGTGAGTGTTCCTACTAAGGTAAACACTTTAAAATTGCATACACTGCCAACCTTAATGATGTTTTTCTGGACTGTACACAAACGGTGCAGACGTTTCCGAGGCAGTTCAGGTACATAATGTGCGTACGTACTGAAACAGGGAGTGAGGAAGTTTGTGTGAATGTAAAGAAGACGTGTGGGTTTACAATTTTCTTATCAGGCTTCTTTTGTGTCACATTTTCCCGCTGTACAAGATGATTTCTTTACGTTGCCACCCTGCGCACCCACCCATTGCTCTAAATTACCGTAAATTACCGTCCGTACCTAGAGTAAAACATAAAAGGAAAAAGACAAAAACAAGACCCATGTACGTAGATGCTTGCCAGCTGCCAGTATGCGAGCAAAAGTTGATATAATCGATCAACATTAACTGTGACTGGTAGGATAGTTGCACCTAAATGTGATAAATTTTCGACAAGTTTTGAATTGCACCTCGTGAAAACCTAAGACGATGAATATTTTCGAGACTCAAAAACACGATTAAATACAATAAACAATTCTACACCTTTATCAAAAAATAATTTTAAAATATTCTGCAAACTGACTTCAACACGTACGTTGTTGCAGTGAGTGAGTTCAGCATACCCGAAAATTACCCACTGACACTTAATTGTGATAAATTCTGATATTGTGAATTTTGACTAGCAAGGTTTTGTGCAAACTGAATTTAACCATTAATTACCACACTAAGCACTATTAACGTTGTAATCATACGTTAAATGAGCAATTTCTTAAACTCCAAACCTCCAAAAAGTCCCTCAGTAAATGCCCATTTTAACATTGCGGTAAATGGAGGCTTTTTAACTAAACCCCTAACTTGGAACACACTATTTCTTTAGTCCGGATAAGAAATACTACCAAATAATATTTTAAGGTTTACCACAGACGCAGACAAAGTGAAATCTTCCACCTACCTGGCAGTATAATATTCAAAGATTTTCCCAATTTTTTCGTGTTTTGAGCTCAAAGTCATTTTAAATAACTACTTTAGTCTGGCACTGATGTTAAAACGCCCAAAGAACCACCAGAGAATAACACTAAAATAAAATTAATAATAATATTTGCATACGCACACAAATTGATGTCAAAAACAAGATTTATCACAATTAAGTACACTACCCTAAAATGGTGAGCAATTATAAAAAATTATGTAACTTAAGAAATAATAGTCAAACTTCTATGATATTGTAGTAACGTAAGGACCACTTAAATGAAATAAGTTTAAAATGATTCCCAATATTTTGTCGTAACTCCGAAAACCCTAAAAAAGATCTTACAATTTATGAAAATAAACTTGAAGGACGAGATATTTGGACAGCTTGAGTTTAAAGTCCTGTAATTTTCTTAGGTTTGAAACCTTCCTGCTAATATTCACACATAACGTACCCAATGACACGCCAGTTAGAAATATTGCAACACCTTGGGGTTATTCTAGTCCTTTCGTTATTTTATTATTGATTATCACTATTAAGTGTTTATCACAATTACGTGCACCTACCCTATTCAGTATATTTAATTAATATTTAATTAAATTAGATACGTTCAAAAGAATGAGTTAGTGAAGGAAAAAGAAATATCCAATTCGAAATTGTTTATTTGGATCATGGTCTATTATATTAAGTATTTGCTAAAACAGTCGATAAAACGTTACTATTGTATAAACAGTTGTCATTAATTACTAACTGCTTGTTAGTTTGAAGTCTATGTACCTTCAAACCTCTTGTTGCATGATTTTGTTGCCTATCTATGTGCATTTGCTAAAATAGTCTATCAATCGTAAATGTTATTTCAGTAAGTGGTTACCTTGAAGATGTTAGTCAAATAATAAGCTCCATTTGCAAACCGTTTGTTTAAGAACTTCGTCGTTTTTACAATCCGTTATTCTAAAATCCGCCTTTTTACAACGTTTAGAAATTGTATGTTTGTTCTGGTAACGAATCATTAGGTTTACGAGTCGTTCTCTTAATATTTGGTTTGTTTGCATGTATGGTTCTGGGCGGTCGTCCTGAAGGAAGCCGGTTGGGCCAGACATGTGCAATGGAGGTATAACATGGTAAGCAACATTTACTTGCTTTTCAAAACTGGTACAAATACAACTCCATATTCTGTAGATGATTTGAATCTGACATGAGTTACCATCTATCCATCTTTCATTGTTTGTGCGTTGGCTGATGATTCTGACAGTGAATTGTATCATCACATCAAGTGTCCATCTCCATAAAGCCAAGTAAAAAGTCAAGTCTGTTCCCGTGTCAGATGTATTGTGCTCTTGAGCGAGCATGGACTTCATTGTATGTACTCCGTTTGTGAATATTATTATTGTTTGTACGACTTTAGGAACTATTAAATTGTTACAGAGGACTTACACTCTGCACTGTACTGCAAGGTTCTCCAAGTTTCATTTTATACAGCTATTGTTTTTAGTTGCTTGGCGAGTAAGTCAGTATTGTTTGGAAATTTTTGAAACATTTTCCGTTTTATATCTTTTCAAAAGAATGGGTAAAATTGAGGTTTGTGGTGTAAATAGGTCATTTTACTTCCCCGGTACCTAGATTTTTTCCAGAGTCTTTTGGTCTGGCTCAGTCTCTTGTCCGTTGTTCTGAGATTTGACTTGACCCTCACTTCCTACCATTATCATTAACCGTCTCTGGATTAAAGCATGCCTTCAACTGTCTGTCTATAGTGTCTTTACTTGAGATCAAGTTCTTTGGTCTCGCCTCGTTGTATGCATTTTCTATTTCACCCTTGGCCCTTCATCTGCAGCTTATATATATTAATCTACTTACGGTTCACTCGACTTCTCTATGTAGTGATAGTTACCTTCAGATGTTTCAGTAATTTCGTCATTTGCGGATTTTCATTTCAAAATCCTAAAAGAAAAATCAACGAAAATTCAACTTGGCTGCCATGCCATGCAATTGTATAACCATGGCATGGAGTTTAGATAGAGGTTTGAGCGGCCAAGTCTACTCCAGGAGAGTTTATGAACAGAGATATTCATTTAGTAATACATATACTGTACTGGGAATAATTGGGAAACTATAGTGAAAAAGTGGACAAACATGTTGTGGATTTGGCGGATATGTGAAGCGTGGAGACTCGAGATGACTCGAGTCTCTATGTGCAATACAGTATGTACGTAGGGGCAGATATTCATTTATCCATACGTATTTTTACATTTAAGTACATCAGATGAGCTTCGAGTATCAGCTAATGCTTGATGTGGCTGCTAGCCACGAAGAATGATTGCAAGAAAGAATAATTTCAATGTACTTCATATATTTATTGCATGTAGAGGATGTCAAAGTAAAGTACATTAAAAATGAAGAGAAGATTTCATTTAAGGATATCGTTAAGGAAGGAGCAAAGTAGCCAGGGTCAAAATGTAACAAGCTCCAAGTCAAATTGACCTGACGAAGCATTCAAAAATGCTTTTACGCATGATTTTTTAAGGTGCAAAATACTCTATTAACAAAAATCGAACGTTAAGAAATATTCATTTTATTTAGGTATTTTTGAAAAGGTTCCATAACATGTTCCATGTTACATTAACTTTGACGCAGAATAGCTCTCTGCATAATTGAGTAGTATCAATATTAATTGTACTTGAAATTACAAATAAGTCCCTTTGCTTCTTCAACACATTGCTCATCTTGCTCTTTTCTCTACGTATATTTTGTTATTTACTTGTATTTTTTAAAGAATTGCAGGTTCTTAAGTTTGTTCTTCTCTTACAAGGAATGGCCGCGACATGTGCAGCAAATTGGAGGTTGAGACTATATCCATTAGGTAGGCCCATGGACATGAATACATGTGTGCATAAACATTTCTGCCGCAGGTCGGGCATATTCCCAAAAAAGGTCATTGAGGTCAATCCGAACCTGAAAATTTCATTAACATGAAACATTAAAAATTTGCATGCTAAATCCCATAAGAAAAACTCGTTTTCGTTTTTCGAGCCAAAATCTTTTAAACGAAA
>JAQFZC010004484.1:0-15998 GCA_034695205.1 Dicyrtoma fusca | reverse complement strand
AGTATTTTCAGTGTTTAAGTGTACAGAAATTAGTGTAAACCTAACTTTTTAGCCACCGAATAGCTTGAATTAAATTACACATACTTTTAAGTCGCTTAAAAGTGTCAAACTTCTTGTTTTTAGCCTCTTTATTCCAACTAAATTCAGGGTAGTAAAACGGTTGGTTTGAATAATGCGCGGGTCTCTATTAATGCGCGGGTCTCTAATTGTACGCGGGGGTCTGAGGGGCTGAATGGAATAGTGCGCGGGCGCTCTATTAGAGAGTTTACGGTAATTAGTATAATCAAGGAAATAATTGCTGCAGCCCTCACAGATGTACCAAAAACAATTTTAGTTTATTCTTCAAAAGGAGTTGGGGCACACTATTTGCTGTTGCTCTATAAATAGACCTGCAGTAAGAATAGTGACATGGCCTTTGTCAGTTTGACTATTGCATGTTACATAGGTGTGTGCAATATGACTCGATAGAGCGAGGGGTAGTCACACCGACTTCAGAATTGGGCTAGGTAGGGCTAGGAGCAATCCAAACAGGCTTCACTGAAGAACTATTTTTGCGTTACGTTCCGGAAAACGTGTAAATCGATGTTTTTAATTATTTAAAAAGGATCAAAGGTGGTTTTTCTTGGGTGTCAGCATTTTAAAAAGGATACTACTATATCCTGAATCCTGGTCCTGCAATTTAATACTAAATTTTCTTTTTTATTCTTTTCGAATACGGAAACTATTATTATAAAAAATAATAATGCAAAAATAATATCGGCGGGAATTCTGCCTAGGAAAGGATACATTGCAGAAGCAATGCCAATAATTATGTTGTTTTATTAGTTACAAAACTAATTATATTTTACGGTCTACTAGATTACATTAAGCTGTTGTAATGACCCAAAGATTATGGTACTTTGAAGCAGGGCCGACGTTAGCACAGTTGTCAAATAATTTTGTTCAATTAAAAGAATGGCATTGTGGTCAACTTTGCTTCCTTTTATGAGACAATAAACGTGTCTAAACTTCAGAGGAAATATTTGCTTTACGAAACCACATTATTTGCAATATTCCCACAAAATGTAACCAAAATAGTATAATAAAGTAGATAATAACAAACTGCAACACTCACAGGTGTAGTACAAAAAAAAATAATTGATTGTTCCAAACTTTTAATATTAGTAAGTTCTTCTCTCGAATTACAATTCTTATGTAAGCATATAATATCATAATTATAAGTTCTGTTTATGAAAGGATTGACCTTCTGCTTTCCTCAAGCTTCTGTAATCTGGCTCACAATGCAAAATCCGGTGCAGTGTTTGAAATCGGCAATGAAAAAAAAGCCGCTTGCGTGTCGGACAGTGACACGTTTTATGTCCTTTAATTGAACGGATTTTGTCCCAGCTGTCTAACAATTTTGCTAAATTACAAAAATGTCATTTTTGCCAACTTTTTGCTTTCTTTTATGAGACAATAAACGTTTTTAAACTTCATTACACATAAGTATTTTGCTTTTCGCAAATTTTTTTAAATCATTTTTCCCGCAAAAGGTAACAAAAACACAGAAACCTAATTATTATAATCAAGGAAATAATTGCTGCAGCCCTCGCAGGTGCACCAAAAACAATTTTAGTTTATTCTTCAAAACTTTAAATATTAGTGCGTTCTTTTTTCGAGTTGCATTATGTAATGTAATAATAGGGATACGCATGGAATACTGTGAAAATATCAGTCATAAGGTATAAAAGTAATAATAAACACGAATATATTAAACACGAATACCTACATTAAACATGATATTGTTTAAACGGAATAAAATTACAATATTGACCATATTAATTTTACTTATTGTTTGGTGTCTGTATGTTCCAAAATCATGCTCAAAATATATTTGCTACATTGCTGCTCCTATAATACCGCGGATGCAGGCGCTGTACTTACAAATTATTATTTATTATTTATGGTTTTATTCATGAAAGATCATTTCCAAGTTACGCACACAGTTTGGTAGGTACAGCTGGAGCTTACTATAGCTGCACACTAAAGAAGTGCTCTAATAAACCACTATGGATCTATCCGTACCGACGACAGGTAATACGTGTACAATATGTATATCTTAAGGATAAATTACTGATGTTAATTGGTAATATGGTACAGGTAGGTACCACGGGATGTTATTTTCCTATAAATAGAAACCCCAGAATGTAAAATGGAAATGGAATGATTCACTAAATTACACTAAACATTAAATTAGTGAGCAGAATGGATGGTACAATCGCGATCAACCAGAAAGCAGCCGAGTTAGTTGGAGCGGAGCTTTTTAACTCCGGCGTCGTAGAGGGCGTCGGAGGGGTTGGGTTAGCCGGACGCGTACATGAAGAAGGCATGGGAAATGTATCATCCTTTTAAAAATGCACAAAAAAATTTCAAACAATTAAAATCAATCACCCCAGTACTTACGTAATAAAAATGGCAAATGATGAAGTTTTCCAACAGCACTTATGCAACATAATACCTATAAAGAAGATTGCTTCCTCGATTTGGATAATTTGATTTTCTTAAAATTTAAAAATTGGAAAATAAAACAACAGTCTTTGTTTACCATTGGTGCTGGCGGAATGCCTGTAAGGCCTTTTATATCAACATATCCATAAGTCTCGTTAACTTCATAATTATTGAGGACGATGTAGTCATGCACGGTCACTAGCAGCATGTCCGGCATAGTCATTAGAATCGGTGTTGTCCCATCGTATGCTGGGACACCAGAACATCTAGAAATAATGTAAACCCAAAAATTACTTTTACATTGAATTAATGCACTACTAATATACTATAATTAAACAAGATTAGTTTTTTTCACCCACCTTCCCCCAGCATCCGAAAACAACGTGGCGTTTTCGTATGACCACGCCGGACCCTTCTCCGTCTTATAATCTTCCCCTGTTCCCACAGCAAAGAAAGTCTTATTTCCCCCTGTTCTATCGTACTTAAACCCCTCAATTTGAATTTACTTGTCATTCGGAAACGTCACCGCCGTAGACTCCACACCGTGGGAATACCCCACAAAGTTATGCATCGTATCACTTTCTCCAATTAAGCAGACAATGATTGACAATCCGAGAGCCAAAACTAGTTCAGTTCGTGTTGGGAGCAATGCCGTCATATTTTCACTGATTTAACTTTTTATTTATTCAAAATTCAAACCATTACGCCGTATTATAATATAATTCATATATATGTGTGGTGGTTTCGTTACATTACAACTTGTTGTGCAGTACTAAAACTGAAAGAGTGATTTTAAAAAAATTCGAAATATAAAAATAAGTTCAAGACCTGATACATCATTCATGCTGGGATTGAGATTTGCGAGTACTTGGGTAGGTGCATTGAAAGCCGCACCCGAAATTAAGAGTTTCCAGGCTCGGGTTTTCAATCTAAAAAAGAGAACCAGAAATCAATGATGATAATAGTGATGATAAAAATGAAATGCTTTTTGTAATCAGAATAACCAGAAATTTTAGTTTCATACCCTGTAGGCTCCTTTGTAGCTATAGTATTTTTATAAAAATGTAATTAGATTTTCCATGAAAATTTGGAAAATTCCCAATGCAATTCTACCATGCCATATAATGGCAGTCCAGTTTATCATTTACGAAGGAATGCCTAAGTATATAGTCTCAAAAATTTCTGTAGAGACTGAAAGCTCAGTAGTTGATTCCCTACTCTAAATGTTACCTTAGCATCTTTTACAGTTAAGTGCTGAAACTTCTATCGATTTAGTGTGGAGATTTCTTTTGTTTTTGAGCTGGGCTCAGTATTTGAATTCGTATGTATGTATTCTGTCTGATTTGCATTTTTTGGTACAAGCCAAACTCCGATATACTTACAAGTTTCCAAAACATTACAAATCTTTATTGTTGGTTTTTTCAAGTATGGAAGTAGCGGCCTATAGCCTGAGTTTCAGAAATGGCTCATAATTGGGTCAACTCAGATTTTAGCTAAGTAATGGTCATTTTGCTTTTCAGAAATATTGTGTAAAGCGATTAGGATTTTAGCGGTTTGGCCTCTCAAACAGAAAACGTTAGAGCTCAATAAGTTAACTTTGACGAGGACAAAAGTGATCAACCTCGGAAACAAGTCATCCTTTCAAGTACAAAGACAAAAAAAAAGTTAAAAGTACACCGCAGCCATTACAAACATCACTATCAATTCGTATCTACTCGTATATAGGCATGCAATAAATCAAAAGAATCTCATTACACTACGAAAAAATAGTTGAGCGTGTGCGAGGGTGTGTGTGTGCTCGTGGACTGAAAGTAATTATATAATTTCCTGGGCTTGTCCACAAGGAACTACGCTTGTGGACCGGTCCACAGGTGACAGGGACTGAAATGCTCGTGGGAATTTCATTAATAACCTACAGTTGTTACCGGAAAAATGGCCCTGGCAATAATTTAAACGTCACGCTAAACCCCGGCCATCTTTAAAATAGCGGCAATCTTTAAGATTCAGCCATCTCTAATTGTGTACCGTTACTAACAGTAACAGTAATCATATTAGTGTAATGCTATTCCTGCGGTGAAAACCAAAACCGTTTACAATGTTATTAAATGATGGCGTTTGAAGTATTCAGCACCGACGTTCATGCCCCAACACGGATTTGCCATGTTAAACGGTTTTGCCTCATCTTGCTTTACAAATCAAGTAAATCAGCAACATTTGTTTTTGAGTTTTTACAAAATGCTGATTTTTGTAGATAAGCTATAGTGTTGATTTAGATAAACGTTGTTACGTTACGCAAACACTAAACAGTTTTGTCTGTCACCCGCGCCAAAAAGCAGTATAACGGTAACTTGTAATAAGTAATATTGTTTTGTGACAGATTTCAAAAAATTCCAAAAGGGGTTTAACGTTAAACCCTTTGACCTCTCAGACATTTGACTATTGCGCTCACTAATCGTAAGCTAAAAGTAGCGCATGGTCCTTGAATGATGTATGAATTTGCTACATTACACTTAAAATAATGACTAATAATCTAAAATCCCATTATAAATGGAATGTAAATGGAATGAATGGCATCGTACGTAAACACCTTCAAGTGTAATTTGCTCTCATTCAGAACCTTAACTCCTGTACACGCGAATGCATGGGCATTTTGTTCGTATAGGCTTGTTGCGGATCCCTTTCTACATTTCTACTAACTACTAGTAAGACACTGATTGGCATTGCCAGGGCCAGAACCAGAACTCGTTCAGATCGGAAGAAACCCGTCATTTCCACTTTCTCATTATTCCAAAAGCTGTCACTCACGAATGCTATCAAAAAGTTCAAATTATACAAAAATTCTTTATCTGTAATCTGTGGTAATTTAGTAATGGGAATAATATACCGTTTTATTTTTACCGTTTCACTCAAAAACGTTTTACTGCAAAACAGTACCAGAAGAAGAGTATTGACTGGAAAGGTTCTACACTAAAATTGTAGAAAAAGTTCTGTTTATCAATAAAATTTCGTGAAGGTTCGTTCCCCATAATTCCCATTACTCCATTTAAGGCTATCCTACTAAGCTGAGTCATGAGTAGGTACTAACTAACCGTAGATTATTAAAAAAAATCGACCCGGCTATACTAAACGCCGGCCATCTTTAAAGTACTGGCAATCTTTAGGATTCGCAACTTCTGTTTACTGTTATGCCCGAACATGAACTTGCCATTTGAAACGGTTTTGCCTCATCTTGCATTACGATTACAATACGAATAAATTAAATCTGCAAGACTGAATTTTTACAGAATGCTGATTTTGATAGATAAAAATGTTGAATGATGTGACCGCGTTGTTATGTGTTACGCCACGCAAGCACTACACTATTTCACTTGTCATTCGCACCACAAAGCAGTATCATGGCAACTTATCAATAATTATTATTATTTTTGTGCCGGATTTCAAAACATTCCAAGGACCAACCCTTTGACTTCTTAAATAGTTAACTATGGAGCTCACTAAGCTCAAATTAGCGTATAGTATGCATTATCTAAATTAAGTAAAATCAAAATAATTTGCTGAATTGAATTATTGCTATTACTACCTTAGCCGCGCGGTACAATTCGTTATTATTATTATTTTATTGTCATGGTTTTATTCACGAAATTTGATCACATTTAAATTACACATTATACACATGCAGTTTTGTAGGTACACTGACTTATACTAAGCGAAGTAGTTATTATGTATTGTAGCCTAAACAGAAAATGGTGATTTTAATACGTTGAATGGGACAGGTAGATTTCATGCACTGTTATTTACTTACAAAGGGACCCTATAATCTAAAATCCAGATGAAAATGGAATGGAATGAATTTCACGGAAATCAATTCATAAAATTTTTAGTAGCAGTAATGGACGGTAGAATGACGATCAACCAGAAAGCAGCCAAGTTTGCTGGAGCGAAACTTTCCTTATTCTCCTCCGTCGCTTGACCCGGACCTACAGTAGTGGTGGGGATGGGACGAGGACATTCTTCAACCGCCGCCTGTAGTGTCACATAACAAACAAAAAATTTTAAAATAAAAAATTACACTGCAATAATATATAAACAGGGCGCAAATTAGGAAGCTACTACAGCTTTTAAGCAACATAACACAGGTATACAGAATAAAATTTCCCCGACTTTACTGATGCTTTTTTCTCAAAATTCAAAAATTTCAAAATAATACAACATTTTTGACATACTACATCTGGCCCTGCGTCAGGGGGTGCAGTAATTCCTTTCAAATCAATATATCCAAAAACTCTGACAGCTTGATAGCAGTTGAGGATAACGTAGTCAAAGTCGGTGACCTTCATCCCAGTAGGCAAAGTAAGTGTAGCAGATTTCTTCCCATCGTACTCTGGGGCTGTTTCACACCTACAATGAAATATAATGATTGTATTAATCAAAAAATTAAAATCCTCAGATTCAAGTAATAAAATATTTCAAATATTCTTAAAATTTCAAAAATTAAACAAGTTTAGTTTTTTTTACTCACTTTCCGGGTTCTCCGCCTTCAACCGTAGCGTACGGGATAACCTTAGCATTTACAAATGTCCCACCGCTCTCTGTCTTATAATCATCACCTTCTGCTTTTCCCACCGCAAAGAAAGACAACGGCCCTTTTCCATCGTAGTTAAACTCTTCAAGTATAATTTGCCTCGAATTGGGAATCGTAACTTTCGTACATTTGAAACCGTGGGAAAGTGCGCCATGATCCACACAGACTGGCTCCGCCTCACTTTCTACCAGGAAGCAGACACTGATTGACAGTGCCAGAACCAGAGCTCGGTCACATCGGAAGAAACCCGTCATTTTCACTCTTTATTTTCTCCAACAGCTGCCACGAATACTGTCAAAAAGTTCAAAATATTATACAAAAATTCTTTATCTGTAATCTGTAATAATTTGGTAATGGTAATAGCAGACCGTTTTACGGTTTTACCTCCAACACTTTATTTGTCGATATTTTATTTCTGGCTTTCAATTTCAATTTGACGTGGATTCCGGGAAGTAATTATTTTTTTCTCCTTCTAGTCCAAGACACGGGAAGAGACTGAAGACCGAGAGACGGAACATTTTACTTTTGCCGTAGAATTTCATTTCCAGTTTTCATCGCACCGCCGCATCATTGCATTATTGCATTGAATTGACTGGACGGGTCCATGGACGAGGAAATTGTTGATTTGATTGTTATTTTGTCCAGTCTTGACACTCTTGACTATAGTCCACCGCTTTTGAGCAATTTGATGTAAACAGACGCCGAGGGTGGTTGACATGCCAACAGAGACTTTAAAAAGAAAGTCGCACTGAAAGAATCGAGTCGATTGACTTCAGTTCCATTCAAAAGTTAAATTCAACTTCAAGCTGTTGTTTACATAATTTGCATTGTAGGTTGTTCGTTACTTTGACAACAACTGCTGCAGTCGTTTATCAGCTCGGGACGGGAATTTTTTCTCTAAAACAGAGAAAGAACACAATGGAAATAATAAATTAGTATTGATCACGCATTTGTTTGTGACCAGAGATGTACATATGTACAACTAACAATTTTATTTATTGCCATTGCCATGTGCAATGTGCAATGGACAGACAGCAGCATAGCACCATCTCAATACTGATTCATCCATCCCCTCGTCGTCAGTCATTACCTTTTCAGAATGGAATGTTATCTAGTTTTACATATTTTTGAAAATAGAAATTTCAAGTTTTGATCTTTTTCGAATTGTGGATTTGTGGATTACCTGCTAGTTTGACCATTTTGAAAATGTTAATTTCTGGTTTTGACTTTTTTGAAAGCGCTAATTTCTGGTTTTAATTGCTTTGAAAGTGTTAGTTTCTAGTTTTTTGTTCTTGAAAGTGTTAATTTCTAGTTTCAAACTTTTTGAAAATGTCAGTGGCTACTTTTGACCGTTTCGAAAAGGTTAATTTGTAGAATAAGCATTCTTTCCATAATTGATGGTTTCCCAGCTCCGAATAGGTTAATGCTATGGTAGACCCGTGCTACTAATTTCGACTATCGCTTGCCCAAAGTACATTACATAGTTGCCGAGCTATTTCCTCAGTAGCCCCATTTAAATAATATAAATAAATAAATCTTGCTTTCAATACCGCTATATCCGTAGTCCCTCCACGTGTCAAGTATCTTGTCCTTTATTTAGTATTTAGTCATTCAGATCTAACAATTAGCAAACTATGGGCGTTCATCACTATCTGCATGACGCGAAATGAGCAAAGCCAGCCCTCGAGTGTATCGGTCAGGTCAGAATTCAATGGTAAAGAAACCTTTTTACCAGATTAATTACATTTTAATTTTGCATTGATAGGAACTGGTTTCAGTTTGTAGTATTTGCTACTCTATAATGAAATACCAATCATTGCCGCAGTTTTAATGTATTGTCGATATCCATCAGTTCTGCTGTTAAAAGGTAGTTTGTGTTAATAGCTGCGACCTAAACTCTCTAGACTCCGGGATTTTTGGACTTCAATCGAAGCTGAACGTTAACTCCATGGTGCAATCGCTTTAAGCCAGTAGAAAAGTATTTTCCATTTCTAACATGTTAGTCCCGTACAAAAATTCATCTGAATCAAAGAGTATAATTTTACTGAGATCTATATTTTTATGTTTGCAAGTTTTTAAAAAGTGTAGTAAAACCAGTGCTGCCCTAGTCTAGTCTGGCTTGACTAGATGACCGTGTCTTGACTAGACTTTTCGCCTTTTTTCGGCCACTTGACATGACTACACTAGACTAGCTGACTTTTCAAAACTTGTGACTTGACGTGACTAGACTAGCAAAAGGCCCAGAAAACAAATGACTAGGCTAGACTAGCCATTATTTTCCCCATGTTAAGGGAAAGCTAACTAGTTGACTAGACTAGACTTGACTAGGGAAGATTTTGGCAAAATGTTTGGGCAGCACTGTGTGTAGGTAAGCAAGACTGACCTAGTCTAGTCGGACTAGACTAGACTAGATTTTTCACCTTTTTGGACCGATGTGACTAAACTAGAATTGACCAACCGTGGGTCGAAAAAGTAGTGAATAGACTAGACTAGACTAGCAAGAGCCTTAGAGCAAAATATCTAGACTAACTAACTGCCTGACTGGACTACACTTGACTAGGGTAGATTTTGCATTGAACAGACTAAACTAATATGTATTTGTGTCCGGAAAACAGTGTGCCTAGACTAGACAAGACTAGCGGATACTTAAAAAATAAATGAGCAAACTAGATTAGCGGATGCGTAAAATATAATTGACTAGCAAAATTTTGGTTAGCATTGCATTGTAGGTAAGCGGTATTTCCGGCCCAGGTACAGTTTACAGTATGTAGTAAGTAAGTAGTAAAGTACAGGGTGCAATTACAAAGTACATAGCTTGTTTTTGTTTGATTTTACACCACGGTGTCCTTTAAACTACCCGGAATCAGCGCAGCGGAGGCCTTGAATACTCGCACAAGCTCACTAAACTGGTCAACTGAGGCCATGCAGCAGCAGTGCAGTTAAATATTTAAGCTACTACTCTCACCAGCATGTCGACGGTAAGAAAGCCACTCTTGGTTACTAGTTAATCCTACGTAAGAAAAGAAGTGTGCTATCTACTTACTACTGATAAGCTCCTACATTTAGCTAATCAGTTGGTTATACAATATTTAATCTCATGGATAGAACATCCCTAAACGCAAAACCTGAACAACGTACAATAATATGATCCATATTTCGAAGATAAAAATTAGGCTCGTCCGTGAAGTAAAACGGGCAACAAATCTTTTGCCTGTATCTGTCTGTCTGTAACTGTAGTAAACTATTAGCTATATAATAGCTATAGCTACATGTAAATCCAACTTACCTAACACAAGTAAGCATATATTAGTAAAGAAATATCCAACTTTCAGTATACAAACCCTTTGGTAATTAAGATATAAATAATTGCGCTGCTCAATTTAAGCAAGATTGAGAGGACCTACCTCTAACTAGTTAGAAGCTTAATTATCTGGTAGCGATAAGCTACCTTCTCAATCTATTATGAATTCGTGACGACCGGGAACG
This sequence comes from Dicyrtoma fusca, assembly GCA_034695205.1. Taxonomy (NCBI): domain Eukaryota; kingdom Metazoa; phylum Arthropoda; class Collembola; order Symphypleona; family Dicyrtomidae; genus Dicyrtoma; species Dicyrtoma fusca. The sequence goes on along the minus strand of JAQFZC010004484.1, from coordinate 5,443 downwards.
TTACTTAACTTGGTAAGCAAAGCTGAAGGGAAGTTAAATAATTGATACAAAAATGATCAGAATAGGGAGAAAGACGCAAATATTTTTGCTCGGAAGTCGTTTTACGTGACAGGTATTTTATTATTTTATTTTTGTACACAGCCTACAATTATTTTTGTAGTTTAATTTAAACACCAAAGTATCAACCAGTTTCTGGCAAACACACCTACACGATGTCGAAGTCGAAGTCTAAAGTGGGTTCTAGACATTTGAAGAATAATTTCCAATAGAATAAACACATCAACGTTTTATATTTAAATATTGCTTTTATATTTGGAGCCATGATTACAAAACATTTCCCTTCCATTGATATTTTAACTGAAAGGAAAACTGTAAATAAATTGTAAAGTACATAACAAAATAGGTAGTGTTTTAAGTAGAAGTGGCTCACCACAGTCAAGTTATTGAAGTACTTAATCATTAATAGGATTTATAAACCTAAACAAACCATTCGAGAAACTTGAACAGGAAAATTGAGCAACAATTACTGTCATCAAAATATTTATGAGAGATCTGCCCCTTTAATAATGTTTTTGTTTTTATTCCCTTTAAATAGAGGGAATATCCTTTGCAGAGGAAACTAAAAAATTGACTGCTGAAAGTTAAAAACAAGTCAATATAAAATAAACGTTTGCTTCGAAACAAACTTCCTAAAGTTAAAGCATCATATCAATAGTATTTTTAGCAACATAACAGAGCTACAAAAATGTCTTACTTGTTCAAATATTTTAATCTTAAACTTATCACTATAACCATATTTCAATTATTTTTCGTGAATCTCACTGTAACTAGTACAAACGGGATAAATTCATCACCACTATTATCATCTGAATTCTCCCAATTAATTCAAAGTGTGCAAAGTGCCCATAAAAGCAAGCTTAGCCTTCGGTGCTCCGCTAAATTCTTGGTCGGAAAAACTACTACAGAGTCCAAAGATCTTCACAGTGCTATCCTAGACTATGAAATCATAAAATTACACGAAATTTTATTAATGCCTGTAACTATTCAAGATTCTGCCTACGCAGAATCGTATGCAAAAACTAATTCCATTGACCCTGACAAAGTTATTGAAGAAATAGACCTTACAACGGATAGGAAAGTAATACAGTTCAACAAAAGTAAGTACTGTGAATACGTAGTGATCCTAAATACTTCGGAAGGACCTGAACTAAATGCATTCTTTCTGGACCTGAAATCAAACAAAAATTTCTATTTCATTGTTGGTCACAATCTCGAACAAGTTCAACAGTTACTTAGCACTTTGAAACTGTTTAAGAAGCTCAAATATACAATCGGAATCGTACCTTCACAGGAAGAAAAAAGTGACATCGAGAGCAAACGAAGTAATTTAATTTCGTTGATAAAATTGGGTTCCCCAAAACTTGAATATAAAATGAAGTTTGCTTCAGACGATGGAGGTAATGACTTGCAAGTGCTACTAAAAGCAACGAAATATATCCGAAACCAAAATCCCAAGCAGCCCTTTCATTTCTCAATGATCAACATGCAACCTCACTACGTGACCGTACCCACGAAAACTGGGTCAAGAATCATTGGCGACCTGTACAGTGCATTCAGGAGCGCTTCTCAAGCCTACAATTTCACGTATAATCTCAAGCTAGTTCGAGTGAGATTTCAAAAGGCTCCTAACGGAACCTGGATTGGCAATATTGGGGACCTTCTTCACGGAAGAATCGACGTTTTGCTTGCAACGAATCGGAATCTTGCTTACGTAGCCGATTTTGACCGTGGAACGTACTTAACAGGGATTGACCTCGCGTTTGTGACCCGTCGACCCCTCGTCGAATTCAGTTGGAAGGCCTTCATTGCCCCTTTCCAGGACTCGCTATGGCTTGCTATTATAGTGCTAATTAATTATATAATGGGTTTATTTCTAATCTATTTCGTAATTTTACTGAAAAGTGGTGGGAATGAAGCATTTTTTAATTCCTTGATGATAGCGATTGGGCCGATTCTAAGTCAGAGCCAAACAATCCTCAGAATCCCCAGAGAAGGCAGCATTCGCATCGTTATAATAACGTGGTTATTTGCAGTGATGATTCTGGTCAATTATTACAATTCGAACCTCCTCTCACACATCACACTTCCCTCCGTTCAAAAGATCCCGAAAGAATTCAGTCAGTTGGACGATTATCAGGATTACAAGTTGTTCATTCATCATCTGCCTGGTGCTATAAGCGACGTGTACATGAGGGAAACTTCTAATCCGAAATATGGCCGCATCAGGGACAGAAGTGAGAAGATGTTGAGTGCAGTGAATTGCCTTCAGCCCTTATTTGATGGGAAGGCTGCCTGTATTGGACTCAGGCACATACTGGGCTCTTTTATTGCCCTGAATTTCACGGAGCCGGGTGGCTACACTTCTATGGTGTGGTCAAAGTCGAACATTATGAACGGAATCCTTCACGTCGAGTTCCCCAAGAATTCCAGGCTATCCGAGGATTTGAATGAGATATTCGGGTGGCAGAGGGACACGGGACACTTTTTGAAGTGGGTTTCAGAGGTTTTTGAGTACAACGAGAAGATTGGGACGGCATGGAAGAGACGGCAGCAGACTTTGAATTTGGCCAAGAGATCCAACGGGCAGACGGAAAGTGACACGGATTATGACCATGACCAGCCTGACTCGTCCACTGCGAAACCTTTTAAAATTCAACATCTTTTGGCAGGCTTTGTCATTATTCTGTTTGGAAATTGCTTGGCCGGACCAGTTTTCATGTGGGAAATAAAACGATACTTGGTATTTTGTTGTGTAGCTCTAAGACAGGAATTCAACGTTCAAAGAGCCAAGTTCAAGTTTAATTGGAAAATTCAACGACATAGTGAATATTAGAATTGGAATGGACAAAAAGTATAATTTATTTAATGGACAGTTGACAGTACACGTGTATACGAGTAATAGATACTTTTAATTGTTATGTAAATGCAATAGTTTGTAGGTTTATTTAAAATCATGTATGAACTGACTAGTGAGTACTATTTACTGTAGTATATACTTATGAAATCACTGATTTATTAAGATTATCAAAAGAGTTATTTTCAAACTGTATTAAAGTATTGCGATCAACGAAATTATTCTAGTTTAATTCACTAAAATGTTTTAACTAATATAAATACCGTCTAACTGTATTACACTGTATGTTTTTAGGCTATAATTACGTATCTATTTGTTTGTGTGATTTTGTAAAAAGCTTCAAAAAGCGGAAAATAAAATGTTCCCATGTACCTACAGCAAATAGAAGAGAATCATAAATCCAAATCTTTAAGGTGGCCAATTGCTTTGACCAAAACCAAAAAATACGACCATAATTTCCTACTAAATATTCCCGTAATAAAACCAAGAAAGCCAGAATAATTCCTAGGGCGAACAAATAAAGTGTTCCCTTTGTTAAAGAATCTTCGAAACCTACTGGTCTCCACTGTAAATCTCTCTTGGCATGCACAAGATTCTTCCCTCCATCAGTATCGAATTCAAATCGAAGATGTTTTGCTTCATTTGGAAACTTTCGTTTGTAAGATTTAGATAATTGCTTTGCAAAGATCATCATTCGGATTCCTTTCCAAAATTCGACGATGCCAGAATCCTGAAGCCAGCGAAATCCTTCAAAGGCTTCTTCCCCCTTCGGCATCATAATCGTCCACGTACTGGGCGTCTCAAAAAATACTTCCTTCGTCAGATATGCGTTCCTTCGGAATAGTTCCGGTAATATTTTCAACAGAGTTCTGGCACTGTTCGCCTGAGCTATTATTCCATATCGCCCAAGATTCCCTCCCACAATCTCATCTAGATTCCTTTCAACGATGTTTTCTAGAAGGGATTTGTGATCTCGAATGACAGTCAGATTTCTTTTAGAATTTGAGTAGCCGAAATCCCTCAATTGGGCCTCTAGTCTCTCCTTCCCTCTAAGACCGACAGCAAAGCGATAGTTTTCCTCCAAAAGTTCCCTGAACGTTTTAACAGGCTCATGAGATTCCGGGACGATTATAATGCTCTGTAATGTACTGAGATAGCAATTCATAATTAGCAGAGTACACAAGATCCAAGCAGTGTGTAGAAACTCCGATTTCGACGGCCCGTTTTTCTTCGGCAATTTCAAGGGAATGACTTGATTCACGTAAGGACCAAGAACGATAATAACTGCTTCTTTAAACTGAAATCTTGCATAAAACTTCCACTTTCTTTGATGTTGAATAAAAACTAGTAGCGTGTAGCAGTACATAGCAAGGACCGTCGTTAGCCACACTGTGGTTTGGAAGGGTTGCAAGAAATTCTTGAGATAAATAATCGAATTGGTTCGATCCAATCCAACTTGGTACAGGATTCGATTGCTGTCGCTATTAAAAACTATTTTGGGCACACACGGACTGTAGCTCAGCCACGGAGTGGGCACTCCGATGCAACTAGCTTGGTTTTCTAAACACATTTTTTCCCTGCCTGACCAACCCTGAATGCTAGAAGGTGTGAAATTGAAGTGTTGAGAGATTCCACTCACTAGTTTTGCAAAGGGATACTGAAGTTGCAAGGCTCCCATTATTTTCATCGGTGACATTGCCTCGATCAGAGCAAAATTGAGTCGGCTAAAGGGACTTCCAGTGTACACTTTGACCTCTGATAAATTGTAGTTTTGACGCGATGCTTTCAAGTACACAAGTATTCGTTTATAGGAGGTCCACAGGTTTTCTATTTGATTTTGATTTTCCTCAATACCGCCTGCACTGGCAACTACGACTGCCGTTGAAGCTGAAATCACAGACTGACCTCTGACCTTTTCAAAACTCAAACCAAGGTTGATGACATTTAACGGTACATTACAACGATTTTTAGTTTCCTGTGATTGTTGTTTCACTTTCTCTGTGTTTAATTTCGAAATCGGGTAAAAATTGAGTACGATATCTCGAGCAGGATCTAAGTTGTCAGTGCCTTTCTGAAATGTGTTAGTGAATCCGTTTTGAGCAATTTGGACGATATCAAAATGGGCAAAACAAGGATTTCCGTGTTTAAAGAAGCGATTAAAATTAATTGGAATTGAATTACTACACAAATTGACTGTGACTTCTGCACTACCTTTATTACCTTTTGCTGTGTTCGATTGTGCATTTAAACTAGGCGCAAAAGTAACTATCTGATGGTTTATAATAAAACTAGTAAGTACATCTTCCATAGAAATTAACACAGGGTCCCTATCTGGATTGCCTGAGTTCAAGAACAAGTTACTAAACACGCAAGAATGAAGTGGCTTGATGATATTTTGAAGAAGTTTAATTCCTTGGCTGTGTGTTATTAATTCTGATTTTAATTTTATTAGAGACGTGTCTGAATCTCTAGGAATCGTTTTTAAGGAAAATAAAACTTGCATCAGTAGCAAGAAAACCAAAATTTTGT